>JAJIZL010029318.1:50936-63165 GCA_023969395.1 Amblyomma maculatum
GGGGCTGCGGCGAATCATGATACAGCGTCGGTAAAATCAGAGCTCTGGTTGGACGGCGTTGCAAACGGCGTCTCAAGTGTCCCACGAATGAACGGCGCGTGGCAGGGAGGACGCCGTCGCCGATGCATCGGAAACATTTTTTGTGCACTCTTAGTTCCGGACCACCCAACGTTATGGCGTCTCCACAATACAAGGTAGCCACAACTGCCGCCTGCTAAACCTGATAGCGAATAGGGTCTATAGTTAAGCCACGTGCTAATCTGTCACCATGCTGTTTTGTCGCTGTGTTGTTTTGTACATCGTGTTGCTTTAAGGCGTGCTGTTTTTTACTTGCAATGTTTTGTCGCTGTGCTGTTTTTGCGTGATGTTTTGACGAATTCAGCTTTCTCGTGGACTGTTGAATGTGCATGAGGATGAAGGGTTGTCTGTTCGCACCTTGGCTATATAGTGTGAAAACGTCCAGTGCGGTCTTGTTTAAATCTGTGCGGTCGGTATTCTTCTCAGCTCATCCCCTCGACCCCCCCCCCCCTTTTTTTTTTTTCAATTTCTTACCCTGGCGTAACTATAACTGAATTTTGCCAGTCTAGCTACCGGACAATTCGTAGGGTATACGTATTTTTTCTACATATATACTGCTGTCATCACGTTAAGCATGAACGCACTACAGCGTGGCTTGGAATGATGCCATCATCGCGAAGCTTTGCCCGCTGGAGCTGAGTCTCGGTATGTTTGCGGGGACTAACTATAGCTGCAACGCAGGTCCATGTGGACTGTGTGACTAAATGTGAGAGTTCGCGTCCTTGACATTTCGCTGCGTTTCGCTTGTGACTGCGGCCTCACACAAGCATGAAAACATGTTGCAGTTTGCTTATCTCGGCCATCGAGCATGGCGTGTCGCCTTTGGAAGGAATCGTTAATAACGCGAACAGTTCTAAGCGCCAGATTTATTCGTTAACCAGACTTAGAAACGTCACGAGCCCCTGCTTGGTCTGCTTTCCCTCGTATTTATTTCCTTCAATCAAGCCGCAAACATTGAGGTCAAGCTCGAAAGGCACGCAGGCTGCAGCACGCAAAGAACACAGGCGAAAGACAAATCAAACCAAACTGCGCTATGGTTCCTGGAACTGCACTAAAGTGGTTGTCAGCCGCCGCGAACGTGCCGAGACCGTTCGGCCACAGTGCCGAACATATCGAGGCGCTGGGGTCAGTGTCCGAGCTATGCTGTCTAGCGTTCGGGTTAAGCGTGCTGGCGGCGGTAATCCAATACTCCAGCTTCTAACACACCTATTTCTTGCTCAGAATCGTGCCCGGACGAGCCAAGCGCCGACAGCAGCAATAAGCGGGGGCTGTCACGTATCGCTTGAATGCGTATGCTGTGTCGGTGGCTATACGTGGCATGGCGCTGAGACGAAACCAGCGTCGACTAGGACAGAAGAGGGCCCAGAACGTGTGTATCCCGACCTGCTCTTTCCTCAACCTCGAGTAGTTACTTTTCAGGGTGCCCTTGTTGTAAGCTCACCAAGTGTCATTCTTCACGTAACTAGCATCTGGCGAACGATTAACAGCTGTTCGAAAATGTGCGCTAATTGTGTATATACTCAACACAGTAGTTAATTTGAAGTTAGATAGTTCAGTAGCATGGAGACATTATGCTTGTGTGGGTTTCTAAACGCGGTGACATCTACAGAAGATACCGACACCGTAGAGGACCACAAACTGCAGGATTAATAGCTCCTCGGGGGCAAAATACAAGGGGCGTTTTATACGAATTCTTCCTGTGTTTTCGGGCGACTTAATACAAGATCGGTGTTACGTGACATGTTAAACGGGACATTTCGGAGAGGTTGCCTTTCCGAACTTTCATGAGTTGCTCCAAGTTGGCAGCTGATCGATGACGCTGATGCATACTCAATTGGACCCCGAAGTGTACAGACAAGGCTCAAAACGAGCTTCGCTGCCAATTTCTTCTCTTTAAAAGCTGAATCGGCGGACATTACTTTAAACTCGAGCGTATAAAGTCGAAGGAATGTCGAGGGAAAATAAGCAGCTTGATCAGTCGTGCTCTTGCATGCTTCATCGTCGCTTGTAAACCGTGCACTTACGATAAAAAGGCTTTTCCGCTCGCTTATTCCCGGTAGTAACACATTGCAGAGTCATGCTCTTGCATGCTTCATCGTCGCTTGTAAACCGTGCACTTACGATAAAAAGGCTTTTCCGCTCGCTTATTCCCGGTAGTAACACATTGCAGAGTCATCGCGCGCAGGCCCGTTAAATAAGACAGGCACCTTGCTGTCGCGCTATGGCCGAGCTTACACCGGCTTCGCCCTCAGCGAAAAGAGGTCCTATAAGTAACGCGACGGTGACCTGATAGCTCTTCCAAGGGCAGCATTAAGGACATAGGGCACTAAGCTCCACTTTCAAGCCTGCCCTGAAATTTAGAGCCCGATACTGAAGTCTCGGAGGCGCATTAAAGATGCGTGCCTTAATTAGCGCCCGCGAACGTAAACTGAAAACCCCGGGTACGCTCGCTCGCCACCGCGGAAACTCTTCAGACCCTGCGTGGCTGAAAGCAGTCTCACGGCGGCGTGCACATAGAGAAGCAACGAGTTACGAGAGCATATCCGCCGAGTCTCATTTTGAGTACCAGATTGAGCGACGTGAAGGCATCCGATGCAAGCAAGAATGCCTTGAACGCACAGCCGACCTCGTACATACTGGCCGCACGAATATTGTTTGCTTTTCTTTTTCTTCATTGATTGAGTGGAACGCTTTCTTTGGGGCTCCTAACATCGCCTGTGTTGTTACAGCCGGAGCACGTTGTAAAAGGAAGCTCGCTAACCCACTTGCCATGCCAGTGGAATGTAATGATCCCTGATCCCCTATGTTCCAGATCACTCTTACATCATTTGTGATCGCGTGATCAAGACGAGCCTCTTCCAAACGGGCTTAGGAATGAGCGCTGGCCACATGCTGCGAATCCCGCTCCACTGGCAGCTTTGTGGACTGCGTGCAATCAATTATGCTTCGCCCGGGTGGGAATATTGAATTGAGAGGGGTAACAGATCTGGGCATTTTTAGCACCGTCGAGGCCGCCGTGGGCCCCTCTCACGTACAGGCATGGCATTCAAACTGTGAAGGGAACACTTTGACACGATCCGAAAGCAAGGCAGGGGTCCAAAGCCCAGGCCACAGTGCTGCGTCCGCACTTTCTCCGTTCCTGCTGCCGCAGCACTTGCGAGAATAACAGCGCGTTATGCTTTCGACGTGCGTCCTCGCTCGCCTCTGAATAGAAAGCGCGCGCGACGGATTCGCGCCGTGCCCGCCCACCCCCGATGACAGCGCCCGCGGCATCTCAGTGCGTGGAGGAGGATATCGGGCTCTCGCGGCTGTCATCGCCACCCGCCGGAACAGCGTCAGCGATGGGTCTCCACTCGGGCAGACACGGACACCGACGAGAAGCCTGTCAGGTCGCGCGGTCCTCGAAACTTCATTTCGGAGAGCACCTGTCTAGCCTTCCTCCGTACCAGCCGGGCCCGAATTGTTTGCCACCGGCGCCTCCTCGGCGACATTGTGAGTGCCGCGAATTACGCGAAACAAAGTGCTGAGCGTGTCTGCGTTAAATCGACTGCAAGGCGACGCGTCGGGCTCCTAACGAATCGAACCAAGCGCGAGAAGGAGACGCGCAGACGAAGAGCGCGCGCGTCTCTCGGCAGTGGACCGGGAAGGGGTGTCCGAGGCATGCCTTAGTGCGCAGTACCCGACACAGGACAAGTGCGTGTCGGGCATGACGGTTGTCCGAGAATCCGAATTATATAGGCCACATCAGCCCTCATACGATTCGAGCGTGTCTTGATGCTATTCTGATGTTCTGTTTTTGCATTTGTATAATGCCTCAGTTTGTGTCTTTAAACGCTGCATGAAATATGGAGGTTACTTTGTCGCCCTCACCGCAATATAGGCAGCGTCGAACAGAAATACGTTGATGATTTTTTTTTTTTTTTCGCATGAGATGAAAAAAATTACCGAGACCGTGCAGCGCACACGCGATGCAGACGATTCACTGCGGAGGTCCCATGAGTTTTCAAAGTCGCCGTCTTGCAAATTAAACTTTCGGCGACGTGGCCACACGCTCGAACCGCAGGAAGTTGCTGTATATGCTTCATCCACGTTTGAGGGTTAGACCTATGGAAGGAAAAGGGACAACTCTCAAAGCCTTGCAATTACGGCAAGAGCTCCCGAAGCGGTTCTTCTCAAAACATGCGGCTGCGCGGCTCTTAATTAATTTAGTCATGACTCGTGCCCACTTTCCTAAAATGAAGTGGCTGCTGCCGAAAGATAAAGCTGTGGCTCCAGGCTGCTTCTCTCGTCTTGAAGAGGGACGACCGTGTATAGGTATACTTCTTTGCCATGGTATCGCTGAGTCCGCAGTGTGTAGTCACTGACCGTACGCAGTGCGTCGCGAACACTTTCCCCGCCGGCCGCGGGACAGACAGCCGCCGCGGGTGAGCGCTCCTGGAAGACACGGGGAGAAAGTGAAAAACGTATGGAGGGCTGGTATGAGGGGAACGGGGTGTGGCAAACAGCAAGAAAAAACGATCGATGCCTGGTGTCCCGTTCCAGAAGCTGCCACCTTATTTGCATTCCACTCGCGCTCAGGCTGTGCCGGAAATCAGACTGCGAAGCCTGATCGCAAAAGCCAAGGCGCGCCACCGAAAGGCTCGCGCGCTCCGGGCACGGGCGGTGTGCGTTCAATCGACGACGACGCCCGGAATGCGAGACGCGTCGGCGGAGAGCCCGCTCAATGTGTCAGACGGGGGGTGATCAAACAGACACGGGGCCCCCCGGCACCCTTGAGACAGATGCGCCGCTCGCTGCACAGGTTTCCGCCTCGCGCAGGCCAGTCGAGAATTCGCACAATCGACCGCCGACAGCCGGCGCGGCAATGCGCCGAAGCTGAACAAATTCTCTCTTGCTCTCCTCATCGCGCTACGCTTCTCTAGAACGAAGGAGAAGAGACGAATGTCAAACACTGTGGTATCCGCGCTGTGACGAAAAAGGAAAAGATTGTGTGTGCGGTCTTTTTAATTGATCTACATGCATACATGCAGATTTAAGCAAACAAGGCGACAAACTAAAACACACGGGACCATCTATACGAGCCTCGAATCATAGCACACACGACAGCAGACAGCTAGGCGCGGAACATATGTTGCTTCCGTCACCTTGCAGTACCGCCGCCAGTACAGAACACCTTAAAAATTCATAATTGTAATACAGCGCCAACAACGGTGGACAAGAACGAGAAAAACATCGGGACGAGCGCTGACTCTCAACTAAGTTTTTAATGCAGTTACTTGGCACTTATAAAGGAGAAAACACAATGCACATCCTACGTCACACTATAAGTCGATAACAACAAAAGGAAGAGACACGTGCGACACTCAAAAGCCGCCAATAAAAGCTATCACTTGGTGATTTAGAGTGACAGATGGTTTGCTTATACATTCTGGGTCTAGACTGATATGGAAGGCTTTCAATATTTCTCGCGTTGTCTGATCGCAGTGCTTGTAAAGTATATCTGTGCTCCGCCATAAGGCGGTGCAAATTGCATTCTTTTTCAGTGCTTCACAGTTGTTGCAGTGGCTAACCAGGTAAGAAAGTTCCTTGTTACTGTCTAGATTATATTTGTGCTCGAGCAACCTTTTATTTATGCATCATCCCGTCTGCCTAATGTACCGGGCTCCGCAGGAGAGTGGAATTCTGTAAACAACTCCTTTGCGACAGGCGACGAACTTGTCCCTGTGCGCGATGCCACATCCGTTCCTTTTTTCCGACCATTCCCTCTCATTTTGGATGGCTGGACATATCTGTTTTAGTTTGATGAGTGCTGATACGGCTGCATTCAGTTGGTACCGGCCTGCTACATTTTTCAGCTCATGGGTAATGCGATGTAGGTATGGAAGAACAGCAACGTCAACGCTGAAGGCTACACGGCTTCATGGGTTGCGATCCTTCAGAAAAGAGCACAGCCGAATTTGGAATCCTTAATTGGTCATTGAAGTTCAGGGACGTCAAGTTGACGTCAAGGATTTGTATTACAGCCTACCGCATGACAAACTGTTGGAACGTGTGAAAAGGTGTATTACAGAAGACAACGATGAGCTAGCCTTTGAAATTAAATGTGGTCTGGCAGTTGAAAGTTTCTTAGAACTACTCCGGTTTTACCTATGTGCGACTGTCCTGGGTTGGCAGAGCAAACTTTATTCACAGAAAGCGGGAGTGTGTATCGGATCCAGTGTCGCCCCGGTCCTCAGTGAAATATTTCTCATGTACGTGGATAGGGACCTCGAGAAGGAACTATCGGGACTGCACCATAAGACCATGAGGTTTGTGGACGACTACCTGGTGTTTCCGGGCCGTCGTGGTTTGACAGCGCGCATGGATGACATTTTGAAGGTTTTTAGACTTTGCGGTTCAGGCCTTGGATTCACCTCCGAGGCACCATCCAACGACGAGTTGCAGTTCTTGGACATACGGTTACAATTCAGTCCCGAGCATATTTGCTGAAAATATAACCCAAGATCAACAAAAGCGCTCCTTAGTTCCCACTCAGGTCATTCAAAAATTGTTAAAAACGGCATTGTAGATTCTTGCCAATGGCATTCTTTGACAAAATCCTGCCAACACGGTGTCAACGATAGTTTCCATTCACAACTCTCCAGGATAAGGCTTGCCGGGTACCCAATATTTACGGTCACAGAGGCCTGCTCTCGTTTGCTCAAGTGAGTGAAAGAGCAGGATACACAGCACACTCCTGACCATCGAGGGGAACGAAGAAAAGAAGTTGCTGTTCTTCCATACCTGCATCGCATTACCCATGGGCTGAAAAATGTGGCAGGCTGGTACGAAGTGAATGTAGCCGTGTCAGCACCCATCAAACTAAAACAGATATGTCCGGCAATCCAAAAGGGGAGGAAACGGTCGGAAAAAAAGGAACGGATGTGGCATCGCGCACAGGGACAAGTTCGTCGCCTGTCGCAAAGGAGTTGTTTACAGAATTCCACTCTCCTGCGGAACCCGGTACATTGGGCAGACGGGACGCTGCATAAATAAAAGATTACTCGAGCACAGATATAATCTAGACAGTAACAAGGAACTTTATTATCTGGTAAGCCACTACAACAACTGTGAAGCAATGAAAAAGAAGGAAATTAGCACCGCCCTATAGCGGAGCACAGATATACTTTACAAGCACTGCGATCAGACAACGCGAGAAATAGTGGCAACCTTCCATATCAATCTAGACCCAAAATGTATAAGCAAACCATCTGTCACTCTAAATGACCAAGAGATAGCTTTTATTGGTGACCTTTGAATGTCGCACGTGTCTCTGCCTTTGGTTGTTATCGACTTTTAGTGTGACGTAGGATGTGCATTGTATTTTCTCCTTTATAAGTGCCAAGTGATGGCATTAAAATTTAGTTGAGAATCAGCGCTCGTCCCGTGTCTTTCTCGTTCTTGTCCACCGTTATTCACGCTGTTTAACAATTATGCATATTTGCCAACTAGCCCAAATGAACTTTCTGCTTAACCATAAAATGCTTTCTTGTACGCGGTACTCGAATGGATGGGCGCACAGACGAAGAAACTAGCGTCGCCCTCTACGAGCCAACCCAAGCTGAAGTCGCTTCTTTCTGCATCCGATCTCGAGCAAGTACGTCTAGACACCATAACCAAACTCTGCCAACACGGGATAACCCGTGTTAGGGTTGCAGAGGGATTCAGCGTACGACCGGTTGTTGACTCGCTCGGTGTTATGCGTATGCTCGCATTTCGTTGCCTTCAGATTGGCCAGAGCAATTTCGTTAGGAGCTACAACAACATACCTTTCCTTATCAGGTTTAGTGCGGGTTGTTATTAACGTGAGACCAGAAATAGACCCCAGCGCCGACATGCTTTGCGTGTATACGTCGGCAAAGAAGCCAGCAGCCACAGCGGATAGTGGGTTAGCACTACTCTCGTGACTGTGGCCGAGGACCCGCATATCCTCGTCTGTGAAATACGACCCTTAGCTCCCGTTTCTGTTCTTGAACCGAAAGTGTTACGACGCGTACACTTATATACGGAAACACAAAGAAAACGCCCGGCGAAAAGGAAAATCCGTTGAAGCACAGGAAAAATATAATTAAAATACAACGTTGTGTTAAAGCTGCCTATGGCGCAAGACGCTATTTAATGTATTCTATGTTACTGAAAGAGAAAAATGTGTAAATATGATGTCCCCCTGCTCGCACAACCCAAGGAGCAATGGGCTACGGACTATTAAAGTTCATTAGGGCTTGCTATAAAATACATATAAAAATACCGCGTTACCCGCACCACATTTGGCCCAACGGTTTTGAGCTATATGTAGCCCAGATTAGGGCGGGCTTTGAAAAGAAAGTAACACTGCACTCTGTCTGAAACACCAATAGTCTAGGGGGCTAACTTAAGATAGGATGCGTCGAAGTAAAAGCTTGTAAAACAAATCCTCGACGGGATAAACGTTGGAGATCGAAATACCTTAAAGGCGATGAAGAAAACGACTCGCTTCACGTAGTACATATTAAGTCGAATGTGCTATGGACGCATCTGCACCAGTTAGCAAAAAAGAAATAAAAAAAAAAAAACATTTAAAGCAAAAAGCTCTACTACTCAGCCGAGGTCAAGTTTGGCGAGGGTTTGACCTTCAGCGCAAGTTCAGCTGCACCACGTGACTAGAGGAGGGCATAATTACAATGCTTAATTAGCGGTTCCTTATCCCGTTTCGCCTTGGTTGAGGCGCGCGCCGGACTGAGTGTGCCGACTCTTCGCCGGTGTCGTCAGGCCGTGTCCGATCATCCAGCAGAGCTTTTTGCTCTGTAGATCTAGATTTAGAACAGTTAAACCTCACCAATTTTTTTACTTCCTTTACACAAAACGTTGTTCAATGTTACCAGCACGCTGGCAGACTTCAGTCGGTAAAGCTGGCTGCACGCTTTTAATTTTCGAGATTTGTCACTGTATGGCGTCGTTACAAGGCTATGCGGAGTAACGTACGCAGCAGTCCATTCGTAATGTGCTCATATGTTTTTAGCATGATGTTCCCAAGAAACTAATGCGGAGGTTATGTACCTCCATTGGACATAAAAAAATTAGGAACTAAAGCACAGTGAAAAACTGACTTTCGCCATCTCCTCACCGGAACGAAGATGAAGACGATTCAGTTGACCTTGGTTTGCTCATCTTCTCTGGAAGACATTGTTATTAAACGGACCGCGGGCCTGGCTATGTCCTAGTATAATATTTAAAAATACGCCTTTTAACAGAGCTGTGAAGGACATTCCAGAGGAAAGAAACTTAAGAAGCGACATCTTGTGTTCGACGTCCGTTACGAGTTCGCATAGAATCTGAGCTAGAAATAGCATTCGCGCTCAGATTGACCTGTAACACGCCGGAGCTGACAATCTGGCAGTGTTTAGCAATCGAAGGCTTCGCTATGTATGGCGTGAAACTCTCTGGTACACTGCTAGGAAAGCACCATTTTCCGTCCCATCAGACTCGCTCTTCGTTATGAACTGGGCTGCGATCATGGACTGTGTTTGAGGTCCTACTGGGCGGGATAAACGCCGTTTAATTGTCCGCGTAGTTTAGGCAAACAAAGATACAGATGTGAGCAGCATGACCCGATCCCCCATGGCTGCTGGAGGGCGCTTAGTTGCAGGCCAAAGCAATGTGAGGAGCTGCGTTCGACAGCGCAGTCACAATGGGCAACCTGCAAAGGAGCCCCTCCTTTCGATTTGCAGTTGAATTCAGCGCAATACCTGCTATGCTCCGCACGCAGCGCTGCTGGGTGGACTCCGACTATAGGTTGGGTGTGCTACTCAGGTCCTCGCGTTCGCAATTTTAAAGTGAAAGCCTTTAATGGCTCATTCGCCAGCGTGTTCGTGCGTTCGCGAGAAGTGTTCACGAGATTGTGACGTCATTATGACGTCATATCCTGTCGTGTCTAATAACAAGGACCTGACGTCACGATGACATCACATCCGGCCATGAAGGCAGGCGATTCACACATATGCAAAAGCTCACATCGCCGGGTGTCCAATCCAGGCTTCCTTGCGGCGTCATTCATTTGGCGCTTTCTCGAACCACACAGCACCCAGATTCCAAGGCACACCACGGGATTCCACTTGTCAATCATCTTGATGACGTCATCAGAAAAATCAAAATCCTGTCTCCAACGGGAATTGAGCCTCCATCCCTCGGATCCCCAGCCAAGCGCTTAACCAACTGCGCCACGCCTGGAATGGTGAAGCGCATATCATAATTCTCCTTGAGCACCGTGAAGATAATAGTAGACACTTTTAGTTGAGCATACGATGTAAATGTGCGTACGTATCTCTCACTGCTTTGCGTGCGCTGCAAACGTCGCGAACACGAAACATTTATGGTTGGCCGTGCCGTCCACCACAAGCTGTGTACATGGTGGCGCCATCTAGTGACAATGCATCAAAAAACATGCGCGCTGGTTCGAAAAAAACTTTCTACTGTAATTACTGATGAGAAGAATAGTCGCGCTATCAGCTTTTTTTTTTATTACAAGGAGAAAAACTACATAAAGTTAAGAAAATGAAAGCCACAAGTCACAAGTCAAAGCGACAGGAAGCTTGAGAATGGATGTCGTTGTTATGACCACCACATACTCAGCCTACAACTAGCAGCTTGAAATTCGCGAAGTTATCTAGAAACACAGGAATATTTGTAGCTTATACCTTGTCGTGTGGGCGAGAATGAGTGAAATAGAAGAGAACGCCACAATTTAGAGGTAGCTATCGTGTCGGAGGAAGCAGCAGCGAGGTGTATTCGTCGCGAAGAGGTAGGTCAGCGCGCCGCTATGTTGTCAACGCTTCCCACAAAGCACCCAGCAACGAGCGTACACAGGGATTTAATGCGTGCCTGCCCCAATCGCCCTCAATACTGGCCGCGTTACGTACGGATTTGCACATGCGCATGCATCATCACTGCGTACGCCCAACTAAAGATATCTAGGAGCGGGATTCCGCGAGTGACATATACTGCGCCTTTGCTTTCCTGTGAACCATTTATAGAACGCCGGTGAACTTCGATGCTTTCAACAGAACGCTGGTTGTTTTCGACAAGGGGCGCGCGATGTACCGTGTGCAGCGGAAACACTCAGGCTTTCGCATTTCTCCACTGCAGATTCTGCAGTGCTCTCGGAATTTTTAGCCATATTGTTACGGTATGCAGCCACGAGACGACGAGGATTTTGTTCTAGCGCCATATTGTCAATGACGATGACCTAGCAGCCAGTATTGATGTGGCCTGGATTGTATGTGTTACCGACTGCGTTCTCTCGATGCGCGATGAGCCATCTACGTGCAGCGTGTGCCGCAAGATGTGCTTCACGTATCCCTCATCCTCCTCGTGATGTGTCACGCGCGCTGCAACATTTTGCTTGGCCATGAATGCCGAAGGCGCGTACGTTATTCTGTCCATGCCGGGGACCGCGGATTGTGAACGCGCGGACCTCGTATGCTTGCTCGAGTTCAGGCCCGAAAGGAGTCTGATGCTCGTCTTTGCAGCGCCGACGCTCCTGAGTGCCTGGCGGGGCCCGGTTCTCCGTCACCGTTGGTCAGTGCGGGTGACGACGCACGATGAGCCATCCACGGGTGACCTATGCCATCTAGATGTGCCTCACGTATCCCTCATCCTCCCTCGTTATGTGTCGAACGTGCTTTAATCCTTTGGTTGGACGTGCGGCCTGCTAGAGCCCTTAGCTCGGCCATGAATGCGTGAGTAGCTTTTGCCTTGTGCGCGAGGCGCCTCCGCCCCGCTTTCGCGAGCTGCGGCTAGGCTATGTGTTGTAACGATGTCTGGGGGTTAGCGCAATATTGTCCCAGAAGCCCGTAGAACTGGATAGGCAGGTTTACTTGCACCTACGCAAAAGCACCGGCAAAAGAAGGCACGGCTGGCTAACCGACTGGCGAGCGAGCACCGCGAGCGAAGACGAGAGTGTGCCAGTCTCCCGAGCTCGTCACATGGCGGCGCCAGTAACGACATTGCGGCAATATTTATAATACAGCCTTCTGTATAATAAACATTTGTGCTCTTAACCTGCACCTACCTACCTACCTACCTACCTACCTTCCTTCCTTCCTTCCTTCCTTCCTTCCTTCCTTCCTTCCTTCCT
>JAJIZL010029319.1:0-13576 GCA_023969395.1 Amblyomma maculatum
GTGTGTGTGTGTGTGTGTGTGTGTGTGTGTGTGTGTGTCTTAGAGCCCGTTAGAGCATTTGCCCGGCGTTGTGTCGATGTTTCATACGCTTGGTCAGGCTGGTGTGTTGCGTATCGTGTACTATATACAGCGTGGTGCTTGTGTCTATGCGGTCGTATATAACTGAACATGACACTTGAGTGGTGTCATGACAAGGATGAAATGTTGTAGGTGATTCATCAGGATGGCTGCTGTGCATACAAATCAGATAGCAGAGTAGTATGAGCTGCATGGCCAAACACTATGCCCATATGTAAGTGACCAGACCGAAAGTGATACCACAACAAAACCGAAAGGAACGTCACCTGAACGGCAGCGCCATCACACAAACCGGAAGGGACGGCAGATGAACGCGGCCCTTGAAAAACTTCAACGGGCGGCGCTATCGATGACCATGCAGCCTATCCATTGTCAGACTAGGTATCGGCAGGTTTTATTTTTGTTGTTAATTCTAGGGGAACGAATATGTACTACACTGACGTATGTGGCTGTTACGTCATAGTTGAATGGCGTTTTGCGCCGTGATGAATGAGCAGAAGAGTCACGCGATTTATTGTGATTGTTTATCTTGCATCGCACCCGCTCGAGTGCCGATCCCAAGGTCCGGGGTTCGATCCCGCTAAGTCGAATTTTGATGGGAGCGAAATCCGATAACCCCTGTCGGCTCTGCGTAAGAAAAAAGAACTTTATTCGCGTATACGCCTCATGCTCCCTTGTAGGGTTTTCTTTGAGATGTGACCCAGAAATTTACCGCTCCATATGTGGTGTGTACCTTGAGACCTCCTAAAGCGTAAACGAGCCGCGTCCCACGCGGTTTGTGAATGTGAAACGAAAGAGGATTCAGCGGGTGCAGTTTCTATATCTGCGGCTTCGAAGATCGGCCCCAAGCTGCTCGCGTTCCAGTTGTTCCATGCGGCTCACCTGACACCGGGTCGCTGATAAGGTCACGTGATGCTTGACGCTTCGGCAGCGATACGCACAGTACCGTGTAGACTGCGCATCACCATGCATGCATCAGCCAGACAACATTCCCACACCCGTCCTGCATACTGGAACTCTAGCAAGATGGCTATATATACCGATGAAGGGAACGTGATGCGACTATATATATAATTCAAGTTTGTTAGACCATAAAATTTATAAATTGTAAGCCTGTGGACAGTGCCTTTCATCTTTAGAGCATATTGTCACGGGGTGGTGGAGAAGGCCGATGCACAAATGAAGAGTCTGGGAGTACACTGAAGAAACCCTTTATTGGTGTCATCGGCCTTCTCACCGCCACGTGACATCTGGTGGAGGTGCCGAACCCCGTCACCGTGACGTACCACTAAAAATGGCACCCGTCGAGCAGAAAGCACCCTTGGTTTTCGTCAAACCCTGTGAGCCCCCCTGCTTCCAAAGACGACCGGACGAGGATGCGGAAGGCTGGCTCGAGCCGCTCCAATCAAGCGTCGTCGCCTGCGTGGGCAATGCAAATATCGAAATCCCCGAAGGCGTCGTCGAAGGAAGTACCCGTTGCTATTGGATAAAGGGCTCGGCATAGCAAGAGGTGTCACCCTTATCCGAGGAGGACAGGCTCAAGTGTTGGTGACAAACTTCACCAAAGAATACCCAGAATCTCCACCATGTCACATGGTGGTGAGAAGGCCTATAACACCAATAAAGAGTTGATTCGTCTTATTACGCCTGTCTCCTCTTTTGGTTCTTACGACCTTGTCACCACTACGTGATATCTGGTGGAGGTGCGGGGTATTCTTTGTTCAACGATCGGCGAGCACATTTGCTATTATCGTCGCTGCCGAGTTGCTTATAGTTCTTTTGTGGGCGCAAGTCAGCCCAATAAAGAGTTGATTCCAGTGCTATGATGCTTGTCTTTTGGTGCCGTCACTACTACGTGACAATATACAGAAATACACGACTCACACATCTCTCTCTGCAAACAGTATGTCTATCTCTATAGGCTGCACTCCGACTTGTTTACCATATTCGCTATAAATCATAGTGAACTTGCGGAATTTTCATAAAGGATTAAGCTTTTGTGCACCTCCTTGATTATTCTTACCTGTTTTGCAGAATGTAAATCTTGTTTGAGAAGTACATTTTGAAACTCTTCCTTCTCGTATACACACTCAAAGAGTAACAGCATTGTTATTTCTGCATCACACCAGACAAACACGTACTGCACACCCTAAAGTTTTACGTTTCTCACGATAGTCTGCACAAGCATGCGTGCGTGATCCTTCGAGAGAGCCTCAGTCGAGAATGTATTAATATCTAAAAATTGGGCTTGGTATGATTCTATGAGAAAATGGATTGCTTGTGCTTAGGAGCCTTTAATTAACAGCATGCCTTATAGAGAGGGTTTTGAGTCGTGGGATGTTATTTTTTGCTTGTTTGTTCGGCGAACGTTTTCCAGATAGTCAATTTCGAAACTCCATTTTCGGCTTTTTCCGGTAATTTGTTATGTCCATGTACAGTCAAAAGTCAAGTTATATTTTATCTTCGAATAAACGTCGTAAAATTGTCGAAATTAAAAAAGGCCGTCATATTGAACATTAGTGGATGTCTATCTCTAAACTCTTGGTTCTCTTCTCGTAGCACCATAAGATGGTCCTATAAAGGTGCTACGTTGGCTATAGAAGTTTCATCGCTGCCTCATCATAGTCCTGATGCAGCATTTTTATATAGTTATTGACTTATTTTTCCTCAAAAGTCCCTTTCGGGACATTACATGAGGGGTGGGGATATCACGCCAAAAAATAATATACATTAATGAAAAATGGACAAAAATTACGTTCATGAATAGGCTTCCTCGATAATGGTCTTGAACAGTCGATGATTCATGATGGTGGCCACCTCAGCGGAGAGGTCGTTCCAGTCAGGGCACTTTTTAAGAAAAATGATTGCTGGAATGTGGTGGTATGTGCACGTTCAGGGTAAACAGCGTTCGGGTGGTTATGGCAGGAAATGCGATGCACACGTGGTATTAATCGGCTGGCTTCTGGAAAGTTGTGAAAGAACTTGTGAAATAAGCAGAGACGTGCTGCGTTCCGACGGGTGACTAGCGTAGGCAACTGCAATAGTAATTTCAGACCTGAGACAATGGAACTCCTACCTAACGAATGCACCATTGTCAAGAGACCAATAATACGATGAGTAACGCAGATGGTTAATGTGCTATCGTTAAGGAAAAGCCTACAGCTATAGCGATTGCTGGTTAAATAAGCGATGTTAAGCGGCTTAACTTGAAACGTTCCATATGCCCTGCCACATATCCTTTATCAAAAAACATACAACTCACAGGGTTCGCTTCTAAGCCCCGTAACGGAGTTTCTGTAAGCACTTCTGGAATAGCTAAGCTAGAGAAGGTGGAGCCTGCAGCCTATAGACCCGGTATAAGCAAACCTCTTGAGCTGTAATTTTTGACAAATATGGTGCAGCGTGTCCGCTCCAGCTTGT
Organism: Amblyomma maculatum; assembly: GCA_023969395.1. Classification (NCBI taxonomy): domain Eukaryota; kingdom Metazoa; phylum Arthropoda; class Arachnida; order Ixodida; family Ixodidae; genus Amblyomma; species Amblyomma maculatum. Next base: position 3,499 of record JAJIZL010029319.1, read on the forward strand.
TATAGACCATACAGCGTAGCCTCGGGCAGTTTTGTGTTTTAGTTCTGTGAGTGTCGATAAATCAAATGCTGTCCGTGAACTAGCGCACGGCGATCACAAGCTGACTTTACGCTCTGCTAATTTTACACACATCTGAATTGAGGTAGTAACTGTTTACTGGTCGTCTTGTTTACCCATTGGATACTTTTCCTCCAAGCCGTTGCACGTTGCTTCGTCAATTCAATGGTTCGACTGCGTCTGCGTGAGGTGCTTGCGCCGTATGAGGACTAGCAAGTGATTTTTTTAATCCTTCTAATGCTCATTGCCCGGCTTCCTAAGCGGCTTTAGCGCGTTATGACACCACAGGGTGCGCCGTTTTTCTTTTTCTCCGCCACCGCCCATCGATCAAAGCGAAAACGAGACACCGCATGTGTAGCCGACCGGCCCCTTAAATACGCCAGGCTGTGACCACGCGCCCTTCTCGCTGCTTGGAAAAATTAAAAAATAAAAGAAGGAAGCGGAGTAACTGAACCCCGGGTTCCGGAGGAGGCGTGTCCCTCGGACGAGGCAGTGGTGGGATCGAGCGAGGGGTGGCGGTGGCCGGGGGCGTGGCCTCGGGTGAACGACCCGTCTCCTAACGACACATCGAGCGGCGGCCCCGCGTCTATGGGACTCGGGGGTGGCGTCCTTGGGATCCCAGACCAGCGCAGAAGGGACCCGGGTCACGCGGGGGGCGGCGCCTAACGACCGTCGCGCTGCGATAGCTCAACGAGCAGTCGGAGAAAAAGAACGCGCGCAAGTAGGGGAACCATTTGCCGGTAATGGCGGATCCGGGATCATCGGGGGCGAAGCCGAGCTCTGTGCTGCCCGCGTTACGCGCAATGCACGGACGGCGGGGGCGAAGGCGGAAGCGTCGCCGATAAGGCGATCTGGGCCGGCCATCTGGGTCAGCGGCGCCGCAACCAGCCGAGAGCTCTGGTTCGAGCGTGCAGCTGGAAGCGGGTGGGCTAGGAATAAACTGAGGGAACGGAGTAGTGCCGCCGGAGCGGGGACAACGAGCGCTCAGCCTGCTGTGCGCGGGAGACGCGCGCGAACAAACACACCGGCGCGGAAAACCCCCCGTGGAGCGCGAAATCTCAGCGGGACGTCCAACTGCGCGCAGGAGCGCCGTGATCCATCAGAACGGCGACTCGGTCGCGGACCCGGCGTTGGAGCCACGGGTCGGTCGGGCGCAGCTGTTGCGCCGGAAAACGTAGGCCTTTCTCCGCTGCGCTTCGTGCAGAGAGCGCGGCCGTTGCTCCAGCGCATGAGGGCGCGCGCGCACAGCGCACTGTCAAGCTGCCAGTCAACGGAACGCGGTCGGGGAGCCCGCCTCCCCCGCACGAACCGGGCGCGACGTAGCGCCGCAACTCCGGCGCTGCTACAACGGCGACGGCGCGTTGCCGCCGCGCTCTGAGCGCGATTGCGCGTGCGCAACCCACACTCTCCCCCATTGGCCGCGCGTCACGTGAACTTGACGTATGGCGCCGTAGCGCCTCCCATTGGTCGCGCTGGGTTCGTGGGGGGCGGCTTGGCGTTGCGCCGAAGCATGGCCGCGCGGTCGACGCTGCGCGCCAGCGGAGAGCCGGGATGCAACGGGAGCAGCACGACCCGCGCGAGCTGGAGCTCGCCGCGGCGGCAGCGGCCGCCGCCAGCGGGGAGTGGGCGTCGCGCTGGACCCTCGAACCGCCGAGAAGCAACGCCGTGCTTCCGCCGCCAGCGCCTGAGAGCCCGACGGCGGTGCAACAGGTGTCAGCGCTGGCGGCAGGCAAGAGGCCATCGGAGCAGCGCATCCGGAGGCCCATGAACGCCTTCATGGTGTGGGCCAAAGGGGAGCGCAAGCGGCTCGCCGACGAGAACCCGGACCTACACAACGCCGACTTGAGCAAGATGCTCGGTGAGTACAAGTGGACGTCGTGCCTGTTGTAGCGGCCTTGGGCTCACCGGCTCTGCGCGGTCGTCACGGGGCTGTCAGCTGGGGCACGGCCGCGTGCGCCGTGAGATTACGCCCCTTGTGCCTTGTGAGGTGCGCGGTGTGTCCCTGTGCGGCGCAGAGCGGGCCGGGCCTTGCCTTCTGTTCAGAAACGCCGGATTGCACTACCTGCTGCAGTGTCGCGATAACGGTGTTCTTCCCTACCTGGCCTGGCGCTCTTTCGGAATGCTTTCGTCGGCTGGGTTGTCTGCACGTGCGACCTCGTTGTGGCTGCGTCGTTTTGGCCGTTCAAAAAAGTACGGATGCGGCATTGGCTGCGATGACGTTGAGTACCTGGGGAAAAAAAAGCAGCATAACGCGTAAGCTCGCAGCGGTTTGCCCTTGAAATACTATTCTTTTTTTGTTCCCTGAGATACCGTTTCACCATCTTACTATAAACATACCTATGTTCATTCATTAAACTCTCGTCTGCAGTATAGACTGTTTTTGTTCTAGCTTTGGAGACAACTGGCTTCAAAGCTGTTTTCGCCAATCCTCCCCAGATACCACCTAGGTTTTAGAAGCCCCGTAGTATGCTATCGAAACTGCCAGCGATATCTTTCTTTTTTTGTGTGTGTGAAATCTACCGGTCTACGCCGCGCGGTTGCCGTGAAGCGGTACCGGAGAGAAACGGCTGGTTCCCACGCCCCTTTTCCATGTCTTGATGACCTCGTTGACACTTCGATCGCGACCACTTCCGTCCTTTGGCGCGTGTGTTCGACTCCGCGATGAGGCTCCATCAAAGCAAGCAAGCTGTAGGTCAACCGTTTGTCCTGCATTACGGTACTAAACCTATCCGGGTCTGGTGTTCGATGAGATCTTGATCCTCAATGAGCCATTGAGTTCCTCGGGCCCGAAAATTAACGCTTTCAAACAACGCATTCGCAGCTCCATCGCAACATTGCCGCGGCGAACTGTGCATCGTCGTCTAAAATACGAGTCTTTTTTTTTTGTTAATGCATTCACATTTTGAAGTATTTTTGCTTTCCTTTTCTTAATAGAGAGCAGATAATTTCCTTGGCGTCCCATGCCAGAACGTGTAAGATTCATTTCAATAGCCTCGAAGAGCTTCGAAAATGGCGGATATTTGATATCGATTGGTTTGTCGGTGTTTATAGTTGTATATTTATTGTTTGCGTTTTTTTTTTCTAGGGGTGGGTGGGAGAGGGCAACGTTCGCCGCTATAACGCCGTTGCGTCGTGGCGACCGTTGACAATAACAAGTATACATTCCACATAATAGTTGTCAAATTTCACTTTTGAGTCCTTTGGACAGATGGCAGCTAACTTCTGCTTCATTCTTTATGAAAGGAGGGTGAAAAGTGCAGCTTTTTAGTCGCTTACGAAACACTGTTATATGCTTTGAGAAAATTACGTACTACTCTATCAATAGACACTCAAGGAAGCAGGAGAACTAACGTACACAGGACAAGCGCGCAATGACAACTACTGTTTATTCGTGGTTACATTTAAAACAGTCCACGCGCATCCCTCTGATAAAAGAAATCTCAGAACCTCATTGCACAGGCAGAATGTTAAACCAACTAGACCCCATCACTGCTTTCCTTTCTATGTTTTTTGTGTAACTAGTTCTCCTGCACTCCGCTGAATGGTTTCGGAAACACTGCTGCAGCAGTATAACGCTCTCGGCTTCATGGGTGTTGAACACGCGTGATGGGCCCATACGACTCGTTCAATTTGCAGCAGGAAAGTCCTGACTTCTAGGCTCCGCAGAGGTGGTTCAGAGAGTAGTTTTACTTTTTTCACGCACGAACATAGTCGGGACACTTTCAGAGATGGCAATTTATCCGATAGAACACAAGAAAGGAGCTGACATGCGCTGTGGTTACCTGATTTGGGAACATTAACTGGTTACATTACCCCATTTCATCGAAGCCATGTTTTGTTCCATCCCATACGTCCATGTTATGATGTGATTGTGATCCGATGCGTTATCGCATTCTTTCCTGATCACTATATTTTCGCTTGTTTAGGTGTATTCAAAAGTCCGTGTGATTTCGCAGTTTACTGCTGTGCGCTTCATGGCGGTGAAGCTGTACGCGCGACTTCAGCGAAATCCCATGACAGTGCATCATGTCACAGTTGCTAATATCAGTCAATCAGTACGTCTTGTTTGCGCGTTTTTGTAGCGTCCCACACAATTTAGACACGCGTGGATAACGTCAGAGATAGAAGTTCCACTGGACACTCGCAGTCTTTTGAGGCCAATGTATTCGAAAGTGACCACTGATGCGCCGAGTGGCAACTCAAATCTCTGCGATCATATGACGCAGTCGTGAATATATTGCTCCATAGTTAAGCAGCTTTCATGGCCGCTCTCTAGGCGACGAACTTAATGCAGATGGAATCTCTGAATGCATTATAGACTATCACACTATATGTATACATGTAGCGCTATAGATGTTTCACAGTCTTCGAAAGCGTTGGATCAAAGGGTCTTTGGAAAATAACTTGCTTGTTCCTTTTTTTTTTTTAAATCTTTGACCGTAAATATAGAAATTAAACTATATACCCTGTGGCCTGACTTCTTTCCTTGGCTGCCTCCTTTGAACTCTTTGTTTCTGGAATCGACGTATACGTGTTTCGTCGGTCACGTGCTTTTTCAAGTCAGTGCTCTGAACGCAAGACGGGGCATTGCCACTTTCAAGTCCCGCACATATGTTTTCTGCCTGACTTTGGCTAGGGTAAATTCTTCACCCTTGGGGCAAGACCGAGGTCGTTAAGGCTCCTGTGGCGCTTGCCTCGAGTGTTCCTAGTGTAACGATAACTTCTGCACGCAGCCGGTTCGGTTCATCCTTTTCTCATATTTTGTTTGTTTTGAATCGGTTTATTCGTACGAAACACCTACGCTCCGTTTTCTCACGAAGAAGTCTTCGCCGTTTGCGTCTCGCAGCTCTCGCGCCAGCTAAATGTCAGCGCGCGACTGTCTGCAAGGGTTAGAACACCTCGTGCTGCTGCGCGGAGGCAGGACGCCAGGTTGCATCGCTCAAATGCCAAACCACCTCGCGATTCGCCAGCTCGGCTTTCACGAGAAAGGTTCGCGACAGTTTATACAGAGCTGCGACCACAAGACATTTCATTAGGGACCGAGTTTATTAGCATGTGTACATATCGAAAGCTAACGCGAAAGACGTGCAGGAAATGATGGAGAGATGCCACAGAACGCGGATTACCAACGAGCAACGCGAATTTGTCTTCAGTTATACATGATCTTCTTTGCCCTGCAGCAAGATTTTGAATGCAAGCTCAAAAAAAAAAAAAAAAAAAACGGCAGGCGCAGCAAACACACCACACAGCTGCCGTATAGCGTTTGTGTAATGTGTTTTCCATCTGTGTTATGTTTGCGCTACGAACATAAAGGGTATTTATTTAAAGAACACGCAGTTACATATACATAACCGGGTTCCACGAGTACCACGTGTTACACAGGCTCTTAGTCAATCAAGTCCAGCTTTATGGGGCATTTTAATTGTTAGCTAACTGCAATATATTGTAAGACATGATTACGCGCATGCTGATGGTAATGGTCTAACTTCGCGTGCGTTTTTAAGTTTTTTCCTGAGCTTGTACGCCGATTAGTTAGAATTTTCATAGCAAAAACAAGCGAGCTGCCTTTTTAGAATATATTGTAAATCAACTATATAATACCGTAAGCAAGCTTCTTTGATGAACGTATTGATAAATGTGGTCTAATTCATTCAGACGTTTGGCGAAATTTCGCTTCTGAAGTGTGTCTTCCGCTCACAACTGGTAATTACCATAGGAAAGCAGTGGGTTTCGTTTTCGATAGTAAATAGTGATACTCTATACGAGTTTGCGGATATGTTGATTATTATGGTGCAGTTATACACTATGTGAAAAATTACGTTCAATTCCTAGAATGCGTTCGAAATTTCTCCGTATGTGCGTGTGGAGCAGCCGCGGACTACTTATAAAGTGGTGCGCACAGCCTTAATCCTGCTTTGACTATGGGTGAGATGATGTCACAGGTGATGATTGTGGAACCGGGTTATATAAACGCTTTCTCTTCTGAAATATGGTTGTTTGCAGTTGGCGCTCTCTGGAGCATCTTTTCCTTTCACCCCTGTCAGGGCTTTTTAATGCGTAAGCATTAAGTGGCTGTGAGGACTTTGTCACCAGATGGACTGCGTCGAAGTGGAAGCACAGGAAAAAGCCAGTGGTTGTAGTCGTATAGAAGATGAGAAAATGTCATTAGGAAAAATATGGTTCATGTGGAGTCATTAGTTAATTAATTAGAGCCAATAACGTCAATTAGACGTAGAAATAGCCAAAAGGAGTAATTTCAACAAGCAAAGTGATCACGTGATACTTCGTGACCTATAAGGTGTTACGACCAAGCATCCGCATTTGCGCGCTCTATTGTTCGCCTGTGGGCATGGAAAGTTTTGTGAATATGTGGTGATGGTCCATTGGCTCTAAGTGAGCCTGTTTCCAGGAATCCTGTTTTGTAAGCATGTTTTGCTTTGTGGACAACCTGCAAATGCCAAATTGGCCCTGTCAAGAGAACGTCTGGAAAAACACAAAGAAACGTCCCCCTGCGGGAAATAGCAGGAAGTGCTTTCTTTTGTTCACCCTTCCAGTCGAGAAGTGCTATCCTCCAGTGATGAATGCCTCCTATCCAAAGGAGACGACAGAGTGACATGTCCGCTGACGTGCAGGACAAGAGAAGAGCATGACTCATACGGCCATTAAGTGATTTCCCGGGAATGCAGGAAAGATTTGCAATTGTCGAAAAGGGACCATGTTGGGAGCCCTATGCGGCGCCACGTGCACTCGGGTTTCTGAGAAGTAAAACCCCCAGAACCAGCCTGTGGTTTCTTTGCTGAAGAATAGAAATGTACCTCCTCTCCTCGCCGTTCCCAAGCTTTTCCCGCCAACAAGTGATCACGCCCAACGAATGAATGCCGGACCAGTCAGTGCTTCAGACCATCAGTGCAGTGATGTGTTCGATTGGATGCCGATACCTGAGGGGCGTGCCCTGGATTTGGTTGGTCAGCATCTTCAGAGAGGGGCTGGACATAGGGGGTTTTTAAGGACGCTGCAGAGCACGAAATGTCGCTCTGGGCCCTGGGTAAACGGCTCATCCAGTCGCTTCTCGCTATGAACTCTTAACGCTTGCCATTTTGCTGATGTACCCTTCTTTTTCGTGTAAATATTGTAAATAAGTTTTCTCAAAGTGCCAGTAAACCTGCTTGTACATATTTCACCAACTTAGAAGATTCAGTCCTTCTTCAACCCCGAGTCTCTGCACGCTACCAAGTGAAGGCCGGGTCGACATAGCCCCAGCGTCACGACAACTGGTGGCAGCGGTGGGATCTGAATCTACAAGCACAACGACTGGTGACCAGCGGTGGGATCTGAATCTACAAGCCACAACATCTGGTGATTGGAGGTGGATCTGAAGCTACAAGCCACAACACCTTGTGATCGGAGGTGGCATCTCAAGCAACAAGCAGGAGCAACAATCGGCCAACAAGAGGGCAGCTCGGAACATCGATCGCATGTGTGGGTGAGTGCTTGGCTTTTCTTCTGATGTGGACCAGGTTCTAGAACAGGGTTAGATTTTAGAACTGGTAAAGAGAGTGTGGAAACGCCTTTAGGTTTGGTAGTTTGCACTGTTGTTTTGGAAGTAGCCGACACTCGGAGCGATCATGGACCTACAAAAGCTGCAGAAACCGGAACTGTTGCAATTGTGTGAGGAATTGGGAATTGATACAAGTGGTTTGGCACGAAAACCTTTGATTATAAAGGCAATCACAGATTTGGGAGCCGATGATGAGGAGCTCAGTGAAGCATGGAACCTCATCGGTCAAAAAAAGGAACAGCTCAGACAGCAGAAGGAGCGGGAAAAAGAGCAGAAAGAGCGGGAAAAAGAGGAAAAGAGGCGTGAGCGTGAACTTGAGAGGGAAAAAGAGGAAAGGGAGCGCGAACGTGAGTGGGAAAAAGAGGAAAAGAAGCGTGAAAGAGAAGCAAAAAAGCTGGACCAAGAAATTGAGCTCCGGAAATTAGAACTAGAGTTGAGCAAGAGGTCGGGCAATTGTCCCCAGCTAGCGGTACCTCTTCTCAACAAGGAGGCAGATTTCAAGATGTCAAAGTACATGCAGCCATATGTGATATCAGGGGATATCGGTCTGTATCTGGCTAACTTTGAGCGAACCTGCGAAAAACTGTCCTTCCAGCGAGACACTTGGTCTCAGAGATTATTGACGGTTCTGCCCTGCGAGGCAGCGGAGGTTGTCGCGCGGCTAAGCAAGGAGGACGCGGACAACTACGAGAAGGTCAAAGCTTGCCTTCTGAGAAAGTATAGGCTTAGCGCCGAGGCGTTCAGACAACGTTTTCGGAAAGCTACTAAGTCCAGGGACGAGAGTTACCCTGAATTCCTGTACAATTTAAGAGTTAATTTGGGCGAGTGGCTAAAGAGCACAGATTCCTACAGTGATAGGGACGCTGTAGTCGAGCAAATTCTTTTGGAGCAGTTTTATAACTGCCTCCCAGAAAAAGAAAGAAATTGGTTACAGGACCGAGGCGAAATTAAGTCGGCAACTGAAGCTGCCGAACTTATTGAGGAGTATGCTTCGCGCCGACAATTCAGCAACCCAGCAGTGGATAGGCCCCGCAATCCCAAGTTCAGTGTGAAAAACCGTCAGGAAAGGCACTTTGCTAGAGTTGGAAACGAAGAAATGAAGGTTTCTTCAGGTAAATTCCCTAGAAAGGACGGCAGTGAGAAAAGTGGGGAAGTGACCAACGTGCAGAACACAAAGAATAAGCTTGAGGCTAGGAAGCCGCTCACATGCTTTAGGTGTAATGAGCAGGGTCACATTGCCGTCAACTGCCGGAAAGAAAAGATTGCTTTCTCGTATGTCAGGGACTGCGATGAAAATATGCAGCTTTTAGAACCCTACCTGCATGACCTAGTAGTCAACGGGAAGCCTTGCAAGGTACTGCGCGATTCGGCCGCAACGATGGATGTTGTCCATCCGGCGTATGTATCGCCTTCCGACTATACAGGACAGTGTGCATGGATCCGACAGGTAGTTGAGGAACAGAGTGTGTGCTTGCCGATCGCGAACGTGGTCATCGAGGGCCCTTTCGGCGAATTAACAACCGAGGCTGCCGTTTCAGGAAAGCTTCCTAAGTGCTATCCGTATTTGTTCTCCAACAAATCGGACATGCTGCTGCGAAAGAGGGGCATCCTTTTCGGAGACAGAGTTGTGCAAGCCTTAACACGTTCAAAGGCGCGAGAACTAGCTACACTGCTCATTCCAGAAAAATCCACAGCGGAGGAAACGGCAGTTAAAACAATGGTAAATGCGGAAGATAGCAGGTCAGAAAACTTTGAGAGCGAGGCATCTCAGATAAGTCAACTTGAAAGTGAGCTTGATGAGACGCGGAATGAGGACGTTCTTGAGAGTAACCTCTTGCCGCCAGTGTCTAGTAATCTCACGAGACTTTTAAGTGGAACCCGAGAGGACTTAGCTATAGAGCAAGCCAATGATCCCAATATACAGGAGATAAGGGAGCGCCACCGCGCCACTAAGACAGCAAACAATATTTCTTTCGAGATGAGAAAGGGAGTGCTGTATCGCTTATTCAAGGATAAGCGCGGAGTAGAGCGGGACCAATTAGTCGTTCCCCAAAAGTACCGCGGAGACTTACTGCGACTTTCCCATGGCAGCTCGTGGTCATGTCACCTTGGAATAAAGAAAACAAAGCAGAGGCTGTTGCAAGAATACTATTGGCCTGGATGTTTTAAGGACACGGAAAATTTTGTACGGTCATGCGACACGTGCCAGCGGGTTGGAAAGGCGCAAGATAAGTGGAAAGCTCCGATGGTGTTAGTACCAATCATTACCGAGCCGTTTCACCGGTTAGTAATAGATGTAGTTGGGCCACTTCCTGTGACAGAGTCAGGGTACCGTTATATCCTCACTATGTTATGCCCAGCCACAAAGTTTCCAGAGGCTGTTCCGCTGCGCGAGGTGACGTCCGAGAGTGTAGTGGATTCGCTGCTGTCAGTGTTTGCACGAGTTGGATTCCCTTCCGAGGT
>JAJIZL010029323.1:0-45202 GCA_023969395.1 Amblyomma maculatum
TATTATTATGCAATGCACCGTAAACGCTTTCGCGGACATTTAGTGCATGTGGTGGGTTGACGGTATGAAGCGCGTGTCTGTATCGGGCGGTCGTGTAGAACAGACTACTGATATCCATCGCGGCACACACACATCGCCACTGTTTTTAGACTGCCGCAATGAAAAAAATCGAACGTATTTATTATCACAATGACAGCCTCCCTTTACGAGCGCACATGGTCATCCCCGATTAGTCATCGCGGTGAAATTCCAAGCTTTTTGGGTGTTTCTTGCACCTCATTCCGGTTTTGTACCGAAAAAAAAAAGTAAATAAACGTCGCATTTGGTTTTGACATAGGACGTCGTTTTCTTCACACCTTCGAACACGTGAGTTGGTTTTAGTAAAGCAAGTAGAGGAGGCTCAGAATTTTTGCCTCCGAATGGCTGAATGTCGATTGACACCACGGAAATGAAATATGCGACGATGTGTGGAGCGGAAATCACATGACAGTCTGATTCGGCGCGCAGTTTTGACGTCGAGGTCACCAGCGGCATTCTTCTTTGTTTACTGAAAGCATTTCCGATAACAAACATGCAAAGCAGTAAAAGAAAATAAAACCAGACTAACGCTAGTTGTAATCCTTACTGCTTAGCATCGAGGAGCCACGTGGTCTTACTCAAAAAGATTCAGAAATATAAGCGTAGTAGCACAGCTAGCAGTGCGAAAGCAATTCCAAGCAAACACGCAGAAGACACGCGGCAAGACCTACCAAGGCAGCAGTTGTTGCTTCCTTGAGGAGATAGGAGCCTGAGTCTTGCACGAAGGCACATTCACGAACTGGGCTGAACCTGTTCAATCCGTTTCGAAATGATTTTTGATAACAATACCACGTCAATTCGACGTAGACTGCTATATGTCGACACCTTGCGGTGAAACCCACAGTTGACCGCGTCGAGTTATCGCTATAGCTTCGTTCCAACGCGTAGCGAACATCACCCATTTTTGCTGTGCACAGATAACAAATGGCGACCACGCCTTGCAGACTACTTTTTTTTTTTAGTGATAGGAAGGCACATTTCCACTCCTTTGCAATGATAAAATCAGAAATAAATGGGAGAGAATGGAACCATAGTGTTCAAAAAACAAAATGACTTGAAACAGCATCGCCGCAGAAGAAACTGCATAAATATTCGGAGCATCTGCCATTTTCTTGGTTTAGAGAAATTGCTTCAAGGCTCTATCAACTTGCATCTTGAACGTTCACGAGAATACTTCCGCCGACTGATTGGAAAGTCATTCTAAGGAGTTCTTGTGTGGACAAAAAAAAAGCAGGAGGAAAAGGGTTAGGTGCAACAAGTGGCCCTGAACCAGCTCTGCCATTGTTCAACTCTAATCCTGCTGAAACGCTGCATGGCATAGTGAAACAACAAAACATTGGGGTGAGGTCAACGAATATTTGATCTCATGATAGAGGAAGAGAGAAGGAGAGGGACTCGTCATTTTGGGCAAGGGCTAAAAATATACAGGAACGAGGGACAGGCAAAGCGCTTTGTCCCATGTCTCTCGACCATCCCTGCCTCTTTTTTGCGCTTTTTCAAAATGAGGAAACTCCACCAACTAGCCCAAGAAAGAGCATTGCAGAGAGACAGTGTGCCTTTTTGTAAGCCTACAAAAGCTAGTAAATTCAGGCTAGATTGAGCAAAATTGACCACAATAATCTGAGCATGCACTGGGAAAATGTTTTGTCTAACATGAAAATGAACACATTCCGATGCCTGTGCTGCTTAGCATTCGTCAAGTTTTTCTCTCAGTGTGGCGATTGAAGAAAGCATAAAGGCATACCACTTCCCCAAAGTACATCCAAAATTGCGTCATGTTGGGGGTAGAAGTGGCGTGGGGTGAAGGGAACTACTGGAATACTTAAGCCCCGACTCCAAACACACATGCGTCATGCACTGCCGCGCTAACGGCGTCGCACGTGTCAGCCAAAGCCGGTCTGCGCATGCGCGCAGCTCCTGCGTGCATCCCGAGCTCTGATGCTGTGATCTGTCCCTGCAAGATATCTGGCGCGTGCTACACGCGTCGGAAACTAGCGAGGGGTTGGGACCGCGCGGCTGTACCCTACTCCGTTCTTCTCGTCCTGAAGTCCACTTAGCTCCCCCTGCTTCTTTTCTTCACAGAATAGTTTTCTTCACGGTTTTCGAATTTTCTCAGTCCGCGCGAGAGGGTGAGCGAGCCAGCACCACGAACATGCAGGTGCATTCCCCTTTTGCGACGCCTGCCGTGACGGCGGCATTGACGTCGCGGCGCATGGAAAGTGCTTTGGAGTACCCGCTTTATTTATGGCAGTTACGAGGGTTTACCTACAGAAGGAATGTAAGTATTGATAACCATGTTTGTCAGTTTTTCGATTTTCCGTACTGTTTCCTTGGGCTGTTTTTTTTTTTTTTTGTTCATCAGTGATGAAACAAACACTTCACACATTCGTGGGGACAATGTTTGCAAACAGTGTAGGTTCGCCAGTACTTTTCTAAATGGGGCGACCCCCCCCCCCCCCCCCCCCCCCCTTTTTCATTGGAACCGCAGATGAATCAACAAGGGTATCGTATTGTACGATCCCCAGACATGTAAAAAGAATTCCGGGGCTGGTAAATTTCAAATTATGAAATCATTGTCAAGAAATACATGTGCTAGTTGCAAAACGGCGCATATTTCGATAACTGCTCCTGATGTCTCACTTATGTGGTCGTCGTATTGCTCAGAATATGTTTATTTATTTATTTTATTTACATTACCCCTCAGGGAGGCATTACATATATTTTGCATATATTTCAGAAATATCATGTTGCGCTCACGCTCTCGAGTGCTGCTAGTATGGCAGTCCGCTTTCTCAACGCCCCTTATAGCTAAAAATGTCGCAACAAGAGTGCAGACTGACTTGAAACTACAGCTCGCGGTAGTTATTATAGCTGGACTACCATTACCAATGTACGCTTACTACCAGCGCTGGTGCATTCGCCTTCAGCCCACCTGCTCATGTTGCTGTATATAGCACAAGGAGCTCAATCTAAAACATCAATCTATTCGTTGTGTCGTCTTCTAACCTTGTGCTCCCATCCACTTTCCGCGCTGTTACCTCAAGATGCATAACCAACATGCCCAAGCTGCTATTCTAAATAAAAAAATGGGGGAGGGGTGGTTAGCTTACCGTCAACACTATATAGCCTCGTGTGTTTCAATGGAAATGCCTCCACAACCCCCCCCCCCCCCCCCCCACCCCACCAGGGAAAAAAGAAAGCGGTCAGCGCGTTATGAGAAGGAAAGTACGCACACCCACATATATCAGCGCGCGCGTTTTTTTTTTCTACTTTTATTACAACAGAAAAATCACCGCCGATTACGTTACTTCCTATTGCGAAATTTGAGTGTATCTCATTGGCTGTTCCAGCTTTTCGATAGATTGAGGCAAAGATTTCGAGCAAGACATGTATGTACAGTTACAGACTTTTTTTCTTATTTTTCACACGGTTTTCTTCAAGAAACACTCCACTAACAGTTCTTGACTGTCATGAAGGAAGCTTTGTGGATCAGGAGTTCGCGTAAGGCAGCGTGTGGACCTGTAGGAGCGTTGCGCCGCGAAGAGATAGCAGCGACTGACTGATGCCGCTGACGCCGCTAGCGAGTCAAGTCAACGTGGCTCTGCGTTTCAGCTTAGGATGTATGCACCGTGATCCACTTACACCGGAAAACACCGTCGCTGCCACAAAGGAAAAAGGTAGGGGGGGGGGGGGACACGCAGTGGCGAATTATGACAGGAGCGTGCGCTGCCCTAGCTGCGGAGCTGGTTACGAGGGACAACGCAGACGGCGACGCGAAACGCAGGAACGGGCGCCAAAGAGCTGGGCTCTAAAACAAAAAAAAAGTTGTTCAGCACGCCAAATGGCCACATCAGGGCAGCGCGAGGAAGTACATGTCCGGACAAATTCTAGGGGCAGTAAGTAACCGAAGGGACATCTTGCATTATTCGTTTGTTGCACATACAACGACAGAAACGAATCCTTTGACTCCAAAGAATGCCTCAGTGGCAGCCAGTTATGCATTTTACCGTGGTTAGCGCGAGTGATTGCCGTTCTATGCTTGTTATGAAAGCAGGTGAGGCTGGTAGTGAATAAATAAATAAGTAAATAAATATACAGAAAGTACACTGGATTCGCAATGCAGCAAAGACGTACCTCTAACCAATGAAGAGTACAGAGGAGATTCAAAGGGGAAGACTAAGAGTCAAGAAGGAGCGGTCTAACGCGCTTGCGAAATTATCCCGCTCCTACTGGCGACGTTGCCTCATAACTGCCTGCTACCCTCCCCTCTCCAATTCATTTCCCCCAAAATTTAGCCTGAATGCATTGCGGCAGCTGCGTGGTGCTTACCCTTTTGGTAGGTATTTCACACCTATTTCGCAATGCCGACTCTCCTCTCTAAGGTAAAATGAAATTGGCCATCGCCCTTTTCTCAGCTCATTAGGTTACCAACGTCAGTTTCTATGGTTAGAAATGCCCGAACTAAAGAAAAAAAAAAAAGAAAATGGTTACTGTTGATTGAAACCGACTTTATTGCAATTTTAATATTTGCAATAACGTTTGATAAAAGTAGTTCTGCGCCAGAGAGCTCGCAAGAATATCCTACTATGAATGCTATAACTTCAAAAGTGATAACAGCACAAAAGATGGGTATCAAAGGAAAGACAATACAGGTGTAGATTTCAGCCAGAGTTCATGACGAATCTACCAAAGATGTATACTTCGTCTCACAAATTGTTTTTAGTACTGCGAAAGGCCGGGGCGCCATGGACCAAGAGCACTTGGACGCTTACGCGCGAGCGAGGCAAACGCGTTTCTTTTTTTTTTTGCACTTTGTAACTAATGTACAAAGCTCCCCCTGTACTTTCTTGCTATAGCTCCCCTCTGCACTTCCCCTCGCTTTCCTCTCCCTATCATTTTGCTTTCCCGCCGGCTGCAGCTTGGGCGCTTCAGATTTTAGATAGCAGTTGAAGCGGCCGGCAGCACTCTTTTCATTCCTTTTGTTTGAATAACCACTATCCATACCACCTATAATAGGCAATTGTGCTCCCACTGTCGCCCTTGCCGATTCGAGGGGTGCGTCGGAGCACAATTACCTATTACAGTGCGCATTTGAATGGGCCAGGGAGCCCCTGCCTTTCGCAGTGGTGCAAATCTTTTGTGACTCAAAGTATTGTGTACAGGGGCCACATAAATATCTTCCATCATATCACACCTTTCCATTTTTGGTATCCACTTGAGCTATCGTGAACATATGTCGACGATGTATCATCAACTTGCTCAAGATTCCACTCTATCCAGAACAGTGAACAACAACAAAACGAGGTGGTACTTTTCATTTACGTTACGCACATTCGGTCATGGCCTAATCGAGCGGCGGCGGTCAGCGTCGCCGCTCAAGTTCAGCCGTGGTAAGGCAAGCTAGCACCCCGCAGTCCTGCTATCCCCTGTAGTCAAGCTAAGAACAGGTGAACGCTTCCCCCTGCGCACGGCGGGGAGAAGAATGGGGCTTTGAAAACCCACCCTACAACAAAAGAAAGCTTCTCTACAAAGCAAAGGTTGGGTCCCTCGGCCAACTGGGGGCAAGGCGGATAGGCACTTTCTCAGTCCTGAATCAGTGGCGTAGCCTGGTGGCAGAATTTGAACTAATTCCATGATGGCCACCGTGGGACCCCCGCCTTAACCTCATCAGCCCACCTAACTTTTTGCCGCCCCCTGCTACGCTTTCCTTCTCTTGGAATCCAGTTTGTTACCCTAAGCGACCATCGGTTATCCTCTCTTCGCACTACATGTCCTGCCCATGCCCATTTCTTCTTCATTTCCACTAGAATGTCGGTAACTTGAGTTATTTCTCTGACCCACTCTGCACGCTTCCTATCTCCTAATGTTACCCCTACCATTTTTCGTTCCATAGCCCTCTGGGTTGTCCTCAACTCAAGTAGAACTCTCTTGGTTAGCCTCCACGTTTCAGCCCCATAGGTGAGTACAGGTAAGATACAACTGTTGCATACTTTCCTCTTGAGCGATAACGGTAATCTGCTAGTCATAATTTGCGAGTGCTTGCCAAATGCGCTCCCACCCAATCTTATTTTTCTTGTTATTTCTTTTTCATCGTCCGGATCTGCGGTTACTACTGGTCCTAAGTAGACATAATAGCCTGCTACTTCGAGTACTTCGCTACCTAATGTAAACTGCTGTTCCTTCCCGAGGCTGTTGAACATTGTATGTGCGTCTATATATATATATATATATATATATATATATGTGAATGAAAGAAGCCGACAGTTGGCGAGGCCAAGGAAAGCATTGGGTTTGTACTTTTTATTTTTTTTAATTTTACTTCAAAATCACGTAAATTAGTAATTTATTGTGTTTAGGGGAGAGATAAATAAACAGAAAGTAGAAAGAAAAACAACGTGCCGATGGTGGGAACCGAACCCACGATCTCCGAATAACGCGTCCGGTGCTCTTCCAACTGAGCTACATCGGCCGCTGTCTCCCCTGCTACTTTCTTGGGTAATAATGTTGTCTGTATACGAACCTTGAGAGTGTTCACCAGCGCCACCCTCAACTATAGCGGTGGACGTGGAACGGCCTGTGTTACCGCCAGCGTCACGTAGAACATGATCACGAGTGAGGGCGAAAGCTGTGCTAGAATCCTCTTACGCTACCTATGGCTTCAAGACTGCCAGAACCGAGACCCCCGTAAGCTGCAAGCAGATAAATGAAGGGGAGTTGAGGGTACTCGTTAAAATACATGTAGGAAAGAAGCCGACAGTTGGCGAGGCCAAGGAAAGCATTGGGGATTGTACTTTGTCTTTTTTTTTTAATTTTTACTTCAAAATCACGTAAATTAGTAATGTAATGTGTTTAGGGGAGAGATAAATAAACACAAAGTAGTAAGAAAAACAATGTGCCGATGGTGGGAACCGAACCCACGACCTCCTAATAACGCGTCCGGTGCTCTTCCAACTGAGCTACATCGGCCGTTGTCCCCCCTGCTACTTTCTTGGGTTTTAATGTTGTCTGTATACGAACCTTGAGAGTGTTCACCAGCGCCACCCTCAACTATAGCGGTGGATGTGGAACGTCCTGTGTTACCGCCAGCGTCACGTAGAACATGATCACGATATGTATATATATATATATATATATATATATATATATATATATATATATACGAGACGCGCGCACAAGCTGTTCGAACGAGGACCTACAAGCGCCTGCCGTGACCTAGCCATAGCAAGCGAGCTCGCTGTACATTAAAGCTCGTTATAATCTTGATGGAGTGTGCAGAGACTGATCCTAGAGTTACGCAGTCGTACCCCTGTTACAGCGATGCCATCTGACGCCACCCAACCAATCGCTTCTTTACTGCCACCCGTAACCTACACCTGTGCGCTTCGTCAGCGGGATCCTGCCATGTCTAGTGTTAAGGACGGCCATGATGTGGAGGACTGGCTGTCCTCCTACGACCGGGTGTGCGCTCACAACCGGTGGGACAACAGCATGAAGCTGGAAAATGCGGTTTTCGACTTGACGGATGTTGCAAACCTTTGGTTAAAAAACCATGAATCATACTCATCCCCCTGGTCTGCTTTCAAGACCGCATTTATTGACATCTTCGGGCGTCCGGCCATGTGCAAACCGCGCCGAGCAGCATGTTTGCTCTCGCTCCCAGCAGGTCGGGGAACGCTTCACCAGTTATATCGAAGACGTCCTTGACCTATGCAAACGCGTCAGTACATCAATGACAGAGACTGAGCGCACCAAGCACGTGCTTGGTCATTGAGGAAGACGCCTTTCGCATGCTTGCAGCCAAAAGCTCCACCTCTGTTAGCTTGATCATCAACCTGTGCCAGGGTTATGACGAACTGCGCCGAGGGTGAGTCTTCAATCAGTTGCCCTCAACACAGGCCGCTACTCTTATAACATCGAAGTAACAAGAGAAGTTAACAGTTCTCATGCTCCAGATTCGGCAGTTTGTCCATGAGGAGGTCTTCCGGCAGCTGTCGCTGCTTCCCTCTGTTCCGAACCAGCAATAAAATCTGGCACCGACAATTCAACACTGATCCGGGAGCAAGTGTACAAGGCCATGCCGTCAGTTTGTCACCCGCCTCCAGTTTCAATGCCTACCGTTGCAGTGCCCCCCGTGGCCGTGTCTCTCGTTGCAGCGCCTCCTGTTGCAGTGCATCCTGTTTCAACGCCGCTTGCGTACGCTGAAATAGCTGGACAGCCGTCGCCAGTGTTTCCTCCTTTTCGATCTCCACTTCGAGACATACCCGCTCCTGCTATTCGGCCGCACCTCTCAACGTTTCCGACCATGGCGAACAACAGACAATTTGCCTACTTGTTGCGCTCCTGTGGCATTGCTGGACAGGTGATGCGCCACTGCCGCCGCCGTGTCTTGACCTCTTTTGACGAAGCCGACCAGCGAGCGTACGCTTATGACCCTCCTCGGCATTTTACTGAAACCCCGACTTCCGACCCCTCCACTCCGACTCCGAAACTAGTGATCGAATACCATCCAGATGTACGTCGCCGCTCGGTGTCTCCCATGCACCGTCGTTCAACCCCGTTGCAGGAAAACTAGTGATCACAATTCCGGAGGCATGAACTGCGTGTTCGACGGGAGGTCTACCCTCGTTTTTCGCCGCCGAATTGGATAAATCTTTCCGCGGAGGGCATCGATGTTCTTGCCCTTGTTGACACCGGTCGCAGCGTTTACTGCTACTTCTGCTGATTCATCTTCAGTAGACATCTTCGCCAGCTCTACTGACAATAAGCTCACACCGACTCAGCAGAACCAGCTTCTTGCCCCTCTTGACCCGTTTGTTTCCTGCTTTGATTTGTCACATCATAGTTTAGGCCGAACCTCAGTTGTTACACATCGTATCGACACCGGTACCTATTCGGCCCTGCGCCAACAACCTTACCGTGTTTCCGCGCCCGAACGTCAAATAATCGACGAAGAAGTGGCCGAAATGCTTAAGCGTTGCGTCTTCAACCTTCACACAGTCCTTGGGCCTTCCCCATCGCTCTCGTCACGACCAAAAAAGACGGCTCCATCCGCTTTCGCGTTGACTGTCACCGCTTGAACAAAATCACCCGCAAGGACGTCTATCCCTTGCCTCGAATTGATGACAATCTTGAATGTTTGTAAAGAGCCGAATTTTTCTCATCTTTGGACCTCCGTTCCGGGTACTCTGTTTTTGTTGTTGTCAACCACTCTATCGATGTGTAGCGCTAGATTTTGATTGATCTCTGTGTAACTTTGTAATGTGGCCGAATACTGCTCCACCTAGTGACATTTGTGCTTTAAATGTATTTTGTCCATTTTATCCAATTCTTTGCTATTATTTTTATGTGACGCTTTGCAATCCTCTAGAGCTTGCTTTGCATTTCTCTTCTTCCAAGCTTTTCTATCGTGCCCTCTGTTATTAATAGTTCAGTTGCTGTAACAGTGACATGATCACTTATCTGTGTTTTTTGCTCTGACATTTCCTTGTATAACAAGCCTTATCATGTGGTTTTAATCTGTGAACCACCCCTGTTTCGTTCGTCACGTGTGGCGGCGTCTGGAGCCACTTTGGATGCTTTTACCCTCTGTGCTTTTGTCTTCACGCCGCAACGGACCACGCCGGTGACAGGGCCAGAGGCGGTCGCTCCATGGTCGCTCACAAATGGCGCATCCGTTCTTCCTTCTTTGTAGAATGGTGGTCGACCCCACACCCTCCTTTTTATATTTTCCTTTCCTCCTTTGCGCATTTTTTATTCACGAGCTACGCCGAGCGTTTCCCCTCTCCCCCTCTCCTGGTGTGCGTGTGTATACTTTAAGTAAAAAATTTAGCGCGAAAAAAGAACACAAAGGACAAAGAAGAACACATAAGACGTTTGACGAGCGCTATACTGTTTTTTGTGGCCACGGCAGGTAACATCTCTGCCTCACCCGTTTCCTTTCCTCTTTTCACCCTCTCGGTGAAAGGTTTTAAGAAGATGCTTGTAACCCCCTGTACTTCATTCTTGAAAAAGACCGGACCCCGGTCGAAACGTGGAAAGAAATGCATCTTTATGTTTTTAAACACTTGGTGATTCATTTTACATTTATTAATCAGTTGTCATCAACTCTTTCTGGTATATATAGCAGGGCGTTTGCCAGTGTGGTGTAGCCATGGATGGAGTCAACTTTCTTAGCCATGGAGAAGGAAAGCGAAATTGCTGTTCAGTGGCGCACAAGAGCGGAGAAATTTAACTCACCGGAGGCCGAAGTGGTTGCCTGGCAATTGGCGGTTGAGCGTGCGAAGAACGAGCATAAGAAGTATAAACGTGCTGCGAAAACTAAGAATAACCAGATGAACCTCCGCTAACGCTACGTATATCCTGGCATAGCCGATCTAAGCTACTGCCAAATTTTTATTTAGCTTTCAACTTCACAATTTACCTTTCATTTTTTGCGGAAATCTAACTGAATATCGCGCATTACCGCATGTTAGTGATCGGTTACTAAAAAGCCACCTACAAAGTACGACACTTCGTTAGTGAAAAATATGCCCGAGCCAAGAGCTATAATGAAATGTATTTTACTGTATGTTGCTGCGCACTGTTCAATGCACATATAAAAGTAAACAACAATATCTAACTTTACATCTGGCTCCTCGTCAGTAATGAAGGCTACAAAGAACGCGTGAGCCTTTGAGCAAAAAAAAAGTTAGACATCGGACTCCGTCAAGTAAGCTGCCGAAAGCGCTTCTATTTGGCAGCGGAAACGAAACTGAAACTGCAATGAACGACTCCGTGGAGCCCGACCCACCGAACTACATGGCGGAGGGACACATTTACAGTTGCTACTCCCCCGTAGCTTTGCTAGCTGTGCCAAGAAATCTTGTCGCGGATTTCTGTGAGTGCCATATGCCATCGTGCGCGGCGTAATCTGAAGAAAATCGGCAGTCAAATACGGGCTCTCGACTCTCGTTTTCGACGCCAAGTAAGCTGGCTCGAGTATGTCCAATGGTGAACGCTGCCAAGAGGCAACAAGGGTATAGGTTAACCCACAACACTAAGTACACAGAATGCGCGCAGAAGTTACCTGCAAAGTTCTGATATCCTGTGCCAGGACGTACAGCCTTTATCAAAAGTTTACAGCCTAGGGGGTCTACCTCTGAGTGATACTATGTGGCTCGTAATGCATTCCCAAATTTCTATACTTGCTGAAGGCAAGAAGATTCCGGCTTGTCAGAAGACAGAGGGCGAACAAGACGTGAAGCTTTCTGATAGCTTGATGGTGGATGAACGACAGCAGCTTCGAGGTGTGATTTCAGAACACGCTCGCATTTTCTCCGACGTTCCGGGAAAAACGGACTGGGCTGAACGTCGGTTAGAGCTCACCACCAGCACTCCGGTGCACGTAAGGCAATATCCCCAGGGAAGCAGCATACAGCACAATCGAGAGAGAGTGCTTGGCATTGATTTGGGGGATTCAGAAGTTTTCCGCCTACCTGTACGGGGTGCCCTTCTTTGTTCAAACGGACTACCAACTGCTGAGCTACATGCAACGGGCCAAGCAACTAAACAGCAGGGTCCTGCGCTGGAGCTTGCTGCTCCAAGAGTATCGGCTCAGAATCGAGCATATAAGGGGCAAGGAAAACGTGGGAGCCGATCATCTTAGCAAGTTAGATTCTTTCGCATGATATTCACTGTCAGTTCAGTTCAGGCGTTCAGTCGTGTCCGACTCTTCGTGACCCTATGGACCATGTCACGCCACGCTTTCCGGTCTCTCACTATCCCTCACTGTATATTCACTGTATTGACATCCAAATGCTGTATCATACGTGTAGGTTGACTTATGTGCTAATTTTATATAACGGTTATGATTGTCCCGCAAGCTTACTTGTGTATAGTATAGGGCCCCCTTCTTTCTGTGTGTCTAGAATATTATGCGACAATATTCCGAAAGTGGGGGGCCGTGTCACAGAATAGGCGGCATCCATTAATTTGCCCATGTTGCATTTATACACGCGCGGAATTGTTCTGTAAACCCCATATGTTCACGGGACCTGTATATGTGACCATCGGTCGGGCGCGCAGGAACGCGTACGTGCACGCTGCCTCGGAACAGTGTAGCTTTCCCTGTGTTAGCTACAACTCTCTCCATGCTCGAGCAGAAGAGTACGTGTTGTCTGTGTCGTACGTTCCCCACTCAAAGTCCCCCGTACTACTTCCTTGTATATCCGTATATTGCTTTTTCCCTGGCAATGTGACCCCCAGAAGAACCGAAGTTAGGGGCGTACGTGACTGTTGTTTTTGTTGTGTGTTATGTTTTTCAAACCTAAGATGGCGGCCATGCAGTGCTGAAGTGTGGTGTGTCTACGTGCGCCTTCCTCTGTGAGTGAACTACTTTGTGCGCTCTAGGTGTGTGTTTTGTTTCGGACCCCGACCCTGCGCGCAAGGCATCGTCGAAGAGGGTTTAAAAAGGAGCCGCCGAGGCCCCAAAGTCAGCCCGCCCAGTTCACTCCCGAAGAACGAAACCCGAGCTGCCGCGTGCTCCCGGGGGGTACCGAGCGCCGCCGCCGGCACAGCATCCTCAGACCGCACGCTGCACCGGAAGGACCGTCGCCTTCGAGTGTCGCCCGTCTGCGTCGTTTCAGTGATGGACTGCCGCCTCGCTCACCGGTCAATTGTATGTTCGAAACTGCTCTGAACTTTCTTTCCCTTACTGTTACTTGAATCGTTACTTCCATCTCGGAAAAGCATGACTGTATGCGTAATTCGAAGTATTTAATTAGATTGTTTCTTCACTCATGTCGTTGCCTTTTAGAATGCTAATTGCTGCCCTCTAAATGTATTGTGTATTCCTCGTTCTGAGCCTATAAACCTCTTCTTATTGTTGTTTCAAGTCAACGCGTCTTCGTCTCATTCTCCACGTTTGCTTACCGGCTACGCCGGGCATTTTTACCTCTTTAATGCTTCCCCCGTTTTTTACAGCATGCTCCATTTTCTCCACGTTATACTTCCTTGTATCGGCCACCTTGCACTCATTGATTATCTTTGATATCTCGGCCAATTTTATCTGGCCTTCTGGATTGGAAGCTTTCATAGTCCGGCGTTTATTAATCAAATATTTCGTCTCTTTGGACAGCTTACCGGTATCCTCTCTAACTATCCTACCACCTACTTCTACAGCGCAGTCAGTAATCATATCTGAAATTGTTCATTGCTTCTAGGGTAATGTCGCCATCCTCGGTTAGAGCTGGATATCTATTCTGTAGCGAGATCCTGAACTCCTCTGCCCTCCCCCTCTCCGCTAATTCATTGAGGGGTTTCTTTTTTACTAATCTGTTGCGTTCCTTCTTCAGATTTAGGCTAATTCGGGACCTCACCATCCTGTGGTCACTGCATCGTACTTTCCCGATTACCTCTACATCTTGCATAATGGCGGAGGTTGAACACAGTGTTGTGTTGTGTTTTAGGCACATAGGCAGCAATGGCCATCATGCGCCAATCTCGGGGTTTACATACCTGTTTGGTGAAAGGAAGCAAGCGATTTTTTTAATACGCGAGAGTAGGTTTAGGATGTTGGCATCTTTCAAGAAATCAACGAGAGAAGACGTTTTAACCAGTGAATTTTCTCCTCAGAGTAAGCTAGGTTGTAGGGGAATGTAGTTGTCATAGAACCGTGGGAAATGCTTTTTTCGTATTTGATCGAGTTTTATACAGGATATTAGGATGTGGTTCATGGTGACCACCTCTCCGTAGTGTTCGCATATGGGTTTGTCATTCTTTGCTAGGATGAAGTTATGAGTCATATGTTTGTGTCCGATACGAAGGCGGCATAAGATTACTTCAATAAAACGTTCTTGATGGCTGCATGTTTTCCATTCTTCTATAACTGGCTTTACTATGTGTAGCATGTTATTAACTTCGTTATCCCAAGCATCCTGCCACTTTTGTCTCAGTGTTCTTCGTATGAATGTTATGGCATCATTGTGTGTACTTTCTGTACTTGGGCATTGCAGCATTCCCCTCTGCTCTCATTAAAGCTGGTTCCAACGTGGCTTGGCACCCAGCAAAATTCGATATTAAGTCCTTGTGTTTTTTGCCATTACGTAATGGACCATGTCCCCTAGTAAAGGTTCTGTAGCATTTTTTTTTTGATGTAGTGATGCGAGTGCGCTCAGAGAGTCTGTATAGATGATACTGCTTTTTGAATGTTTTTGTTGACTATTTTATCTATTGCTAGGAATACGGCATATCATTCGGCCGTAAATAATGAGGCATGCTGTGGTAACCTTACTGTTTCTCCTGCTTGTCTTCTATTACTGCACTGCCTACATGAAATATTGTCTTCGAACCATCAGTATAAAATGCCTTGTGATCACTGTATTTTTCATTTAATGCCAAGAACTCTTGTATAATGTGTTCATGGGGTGTTTGTGCTTTGCGAAATTGAGTTAATGTGAGGTCACATACAGCAGTGAAGTACCTAGGTGGCGGGGGGTCAGGTTTCCGTGCAATATCAGGTAATGCATCCAGCAAGTTGAGTTCCCGGCACTGCTCTTCAAAACGGAATATGAGAGGTCTCATAGATCGATGTTTACTGATGTACAGTGTTCTTGAGTGGCAGTTTGTAAGTATGGAGTAACAGATATGTTTCCGTAACGAACGGATTTTCAGAACGTATGAAAGTGAGAGCATGGTCCTCCTGTATTTTAGTGGCGGTTCGTTTGCTTACTTGTCACCGGCGATGTCCTGTATGCAACCAGTCGAAAGACGCAGACCTAGGTTATGTGCTGGGTCCAGTCGTTTAAGATATTGTCACGTAGTGGTGACAAGGCCGTACACGCCAAAAGAAAACACAGGCGTGATGGTACTGAAATAAACTCTTTATTGGGGCTGACTTGGGCCCGCAAAAGAACTAAGCAACTCGGCGGCGGCGATAGCAATAAACGTGCTCGTCGGTCGTCGAACAAAGAATGCTCGTCACAATTGTCAACGCTCAATTTAAAGGCTGCACAGAACAATCTAGATAACGTCGCAAACAGCTACGAGCACGGGCTGGAACATTGTGGAAAGACACCCGAGTGGCCGGAACCTTCTAGACAGATCTCGGTGCATCTTGCGCTACAACGAAACTGATAAAGGTGTGACTCGCGACATCGAGCATTAACAAACAGTGATTACGGAACTCATGCCCAGCTTTCTGGGACATGTACTACTCACGCCATCTACCGGAAGGTGGCGGCGACAGGGTGCGTTACTTAATGGGAACGGGTACAAAAAAATACGTAAAACGTGAACAAAAGCACGTACGCAAAATGATTCCGGGATTTGTATAATATATAGTTAGCCGAAGATTGTGCCGAAGGTTCAGCTCTGTGCTCTTATTACACGAGCTTCCCAGCGCGTCTGAATATTATGCATTGCTTCCTATGGCAAGGCACCAAAATTTCCCTCTTTTTCAGACTTTGAAACTTTATAGCGCCGTAACGCGGATAGATATCGAAAATGACTCCCGGTTTTAGGTACCCTAACATATGCTGATTAAACTGGCTTGCGTCGATCTGGCATATATTTAATCATGCAGCTTCCTGGGGCCGTTTTATGTGCAACCTGATGTCTCCTCACATATGAAACACGGCGCCTGCAGTGGGCAGTTACGCAGAAGAGATAGTTGTGTGATTCCACATAAGATGGATGAAAGCGTGGCTTGTCGAAATTTTTATGTGATGTTTCCTGATGTTTAAATAAAAAAAATATCTTCAACTGGTTTTAATCCATTTTTGTTTTCTATAAGCACCGGGTATAATTAATGGCCAAGAGGTCTAGCGCCGCGATTAAATGCTCTGCTGTTTGGCTAAGTTTTTATGAATGACATAAAATGTTAAAGTTATGTAAATAAAATCGTTCGACTACATATCAAAATGTTTTTATTTCCGCTCAGTTATTTTCATTTTTGTTTTTATAGAGAAATTTTTAACGAAACGTCAGCCCAAGGAAACGACTTTTTTTTTGCTACTTTGCGTATCTAAATAAAACAAAAAATACTACAAAGCAGCAGTAATGCGCATTATGTTTCATGGAAACTTATCTATCAAACTGCCAGCGCTCCTATGTAACGTTTCCAATTAAGCGTTATGATCGGGCTAACTTCAACAAACGCTGCGCAATGGAAAATTCGGACAACAATGAAAATACTTTATATTTCTTAAATTTGTCCACATGTTATCCTCTACATCAGCTTTCATAATCACTAAAAACTTATTGCCTAATTTCATTGCACTAATAGTTACGGCTTCTTTAATGAGGTCCCTGCGCAAGGCTCAGGCGCAATGCGGGTTGTAGAGTCTACGGGGTCATTCCAAGCCAACTCATCCAGACTTTGCAGTCGACCATCTTCGATTTCTTTTTAAAAAATTATGGCCTGTTGTAATACTGTGATGAATATTATCCTGGCCTTGTTTTAGCGGAAAAACATTTTCCAACGTGGCCACCGTTAGCAAACGGAGCGAAACCTAGCCGCACAATCAAATTTGTAAAAATTAAAGTTCTTGACGCACAACTTTTAAACTTTTTCATGCAAATAAAACGAACATGTTTAAAATGAGTGCGCATATAGATTATTTGTTATAAATAAAACGCGCATAATCATGATTTACAAACATTTCAAGCTCTGAAAGTTACATTTCGTTCTACTGTATACCCTTTACTAGGCACTCGAAGCAGTGGAAAAGGTCTCAGTCCATGCCGTCGTAGTCAACCGCATCGCCCCTGGTACGCTAGCTGCTAGCTTTACTAAAAAAAGGCAGTTCGTTTTGAAAAAGGCAATATAGTGCGAACATGTGAGTGTGAGTGGGCACGGCGCATCGACAATGGGCATGTTGCCTAACAGGCCCTTCTTCTGCCTTGTGCAGGTTCTACTGCTCAGTTTTGCCGGATCGCCAGGCATTTTCGAGGAACCAGCTGTCGACACGTGCTTCTGTCAACAGTTGCCGCTGATGACGCATCGTCCCCTGCACATCAACTTCACGACTGGAGCGCTACCGTCGACCTTCCACGTGACATCAACAGATCTTGCTTTAAAAGACGTCCCGCAAGAATTCCTCTTCAGTGGGCACGGCGCATCGACAATGGGCATGTTGCCTAACAGGCCCTTCTTCTGCCTCGTGCAGGTTTGTGGCTATTATTCTACCATTAAGAGCGACCACCTATTCCTTTTGGTTTTGCCGTGCCCACAAAAGTGCTTAGAAATTGCGTGTGATGCATATTGTGTGTGCGAATTATTGCTCTGTGGCGATGTCGAGTTGAATCCTGGCCCCGATAAACAAGGCACTCGGGAACTTTTGGAGAAATTGGTGGAAGGTCAGGATAAAATAACATCCGAGATAACAGCCCTTAGGGAACAGCAGGTTAATGTTCAAAAAACAGTCAATGATCTTGCTCTAAATTTTTGGAATTTGAAAAACAAATAACACGTATAGACACCCTTGAAAACACTGTGCGTTCTCTTCAGAACAAGATTGACGACTTAGAAGATCGAAGTAGACGATCAAATCTGCTAGTGTTCGGAGTAAAAGAAGAATCCGATGAAAATGACGACGATCTTAAGCAAAAAGTACTTCAGGATATTTTTTCCGAGAAACTTGGAGTCTCATGTTCTTCTGTAGGAAGGATCCACAGGATTGGTAAGCCGGGGAAAACAAGACCTGTCATTGTCTTTTTTCAGGATTATAACGAAAAACAGAAAGTCTTGAAGAATGCGCCTAAACTTAAAGGCGAAGACATATCGCTGCAATGTGATTATTCTCGTAACACACTGAGAAAACGCAAGCTCTTGTGGGAAAGTGCCAAACAAGAAAAGAAAAACAGCAAAAAAGTAATTCTACTGAACGATAAGCTTCTTATGAATGGAACGCTGTACGCATGGGATGACACCAAAAATGCACGAGTGAAGCTGCCAGGCCAGGCTTCCAGGCGAGAATCTGACAGGTCAGATCATCAGAGCGGCTCGCAAACACCTTGACTTGCGGCTCCGAGTGATCACATATTCAGACTAATAAACCTTAATGCACGCAGTGTTCTAAACAAAACAGAAAACCTTGAGGCTATATTACTTGAATATGATCCGCACATAGCTGTAATTACGGAAAATTGGCTACGAGATGAGATTGATGACAGAGACGTTTTTCCACCCGGTTATCAAGTATTTCGTTGTGACAGGCCTTCTCGTGGGGGTGGGGTAGCGGTTCTTGTAAAAAACGGCTGTTGCGCTATTTATCTAAAGCAAATCGCTGGCCATGAAAGTATTTCTTTAAAAGCATCCTGTTGCGGTCAGTCTTTCCTAGTTTTTGCAGTTTATCGACCTCCAGATTCACCAGTAACATTTTTAAACGAACTTGCTGATCATATGTCTAGATTTAAGGGTGACAGGATTATATTGGCGGGAGACTTCAACCTGCCAGGAATCGACTGGGATTGCCCATCTCTTGTTTCAAGCTTTGGTGCACATGCGGATAAGTTATGTGACATAATGCTTTGTCATGACCTGCAACAAGTTATCAGAGAACCAACACGTGTGCAAGGCGATTCCGCGTCTGTGCTTGATCTTGTATTCTTGAGTCGTTCCACCCAGAATTTATCAGTATCAGTTGAATGCGGCTTGTCTGATCACAGTATGGTCCACATTTCATTTCCTGTGCGTGATATGAACAAAAATCCTATCGCTATAACAATTCCTTTCAAGGATTTTTCCCATGCAAATGATGAAAGTGTACTAGATTATTTTGAATATTGTCTTGACTTTTTTGATGAATCTGACGTTGTTGTATTATGGGAAAAGTTTAAAAAAATATGTTTCCACTGCATAGACAATTTTGTTCCGACGAAAATGAAGAAAATACGTAAAACAAATCCTTGGATCAATCGAAACATAGTGCATCTTACGAGGAAAATTAAACGGTTGAAACGGAGAGGAGCCTGCTTACCTATAATTCAAACTCTCAAATTGAACCTCACTGAAGAAATTCAGAAAGCAAAACGGTACTATTTTGAGCACACACTACCAGGATTTATTCATGACTCCCCTCAAAAGTTTTGGAATTATCTAGCAGAAAAGAAAAAGCCTATTAACCGTATTATACATGAGGGTGCAATTCTTGTTGACAAAACTAACATCGCTGAACACTTTAACAGACACTTCCATAGTGTATTTTCAATTCCAAATCCATGTAGATTGCGCAGTGATGCATTTTGTTTCCCTGATCCAGACATAGTATCTTTGCAAGGATTAACTTCACTGTTGTTGAATCTCAAGACTAAATCTTCTCCTGGTCCGGATAAAATCCCCAACATCTTTCTGCGTCGTTATGCAGAAATTATTTCTAAATTTCTTGCAATAATATTTCGCACCTCATTTGCACAGGAAGGCTACCTCCCGACTGGAGAGCAGCTTGCGTTGTGCCTGTTCCTAAAAAGGGTGACATGGCATTTGTTGCTAACTATCGTCCCATTTCACTCACTTCCACATGTTGTAAATTGGCAGAGCATATTTTAGCTAATTATATAACCAAATTTCTTGATGACAATGGTGTACTCTCTTCTGCTCAACATGGTTTTAGGAAAGGTTTATCCACTATGACCCAACTAATATCGGTTATCCACAGCTTTGCAACAGTCCTTAACCGCTCAGGGCAGGTCGATGCCATTTTTTTAGATTTTCAAAAAGCTTTTGATGTTGTACCACATGCAAAACTAATCTATAAACTTGAACTAATTGGTCTACCTAAATTTGTAGTCACGTGGGTTTCGTCATATCTCACCAACCGTGTACAGTTTGTTAACGTTGATGGTTATCACTCATATCCATTACCAGTTACTTCAGGCGTTCCACAAGGAAGTGTACTAGGGCCGTTGCTATTTCTCATTTATATAAATGATATCGTTACTGCCATATCTGAACCAGTCCAAATCAGGCTCTTTGCTGATGATTGCATTTTGTTCAACGAAATAAATAGCCCTAAAGATCAAATTTTCCTCAACTCTAACCTCCAGAAAATTCACACATGGTGCAGTAGTTGGGATATGCAGCTTAATGCCGCAAAATCTGTTTTTATGAAAATAACCAACAAAAAACTAGTACATTCATTTCCATACACCCTCCCATCGCATCCTCTTGTAGAAGTTACAGAATATAAATACCTTGGTGTTACCATAACTAACAATCTAAGTTGGAACAGTCATATTGCCAATACATGCTCATCCTCCTACAGAAAACTTGGCCTTCTTCGCCACAAACTTAAAAATGTCCCTGCCAAAGTAAAGCAGTTAGCATACTACAGCCTCATCAGACCCAAACTAGAGTATGCTTGTACAGTCTGGGATCCTTACACCAAGAAGAATATTGTGGCATTGGAGGCTATCCAGCGTAAAGCCGTACGCTTCATATTTTCAAAGTACCGCACATCTGACTCTCCCTCCATTTTAATGAATGAGAACTCCATCCCACAATTGCAAATACGAAGAAAAATTCAGAGACTGAAGTATCTATTTTTGCTAAAAAACAACAAACTTGCTATAAGCCCTGAACCTTACCTTACGCCCCTTACAACACGTCCAACAAGACATCATCATGCACAATGTGTAACTCCGTATCAAGCCAAAATCAATGCATTTAAGTATTCTTTTTTCCCTCGTACTGTTGAAGAATGGAACAAGCTGCCTTCTGATGTAACAATGTCCATTGAATCTATTGATAAATTGCTGGCGTACTAACCATAGTTGTGTTTCATATTGGTGTATATTTTCTTGTTAGTGTTCAACATGTCTTATCGTAATTTGCTTGTCACTTGTGTTTAGTATGTTAGTTTTGATGAATTCATATTTTATTGCATTGTATTCTTTTCGCCCCTCCTGCTAGGGCCCAGTTAGGGCCTGCAGTATTTGGTAAATAAATAAATAAATAAATAAATAAAATATTTTGTTACACACTGTCCTACGCAACAATCGGAAACAAAATTTGTGCAGTCAGAATCACGGCGTCATTACAATGTATTGCTGTTACATATACAACCTAAACAGTCCACTACAGATGTCGCTATAATGTGAATGTAGCTAAAAACATTTCACAACAGACAGGACACATAAAAGAAGCAATGCTTTAAGAAAAAAAATGAAGGCAAACTTCTCGTCGGTTAGCAAAGAATATCAGTCAGCAAAAGTTGACGTAATTTGAATATAAATATGCTCACGATTTATAAAGGCAATGCCGCCTATGTCAGGCTATGTAGCAATAACCTTGAGAGTTTCAAATGTTGTGGCTCGAGCTCCCCAGATGGTGCAGAAACAACGGCACAGAACGGCAGACTATCACAAGCAGGAATAAGCGGACAAAGACATCAGGCCCTCTTAAATAACCTCGGGCGTAGTTTAGGCGCCTTTTTTGCCGGACAGGAGTGCTTTCTTCTATCTTCAGTCCTGCTGTACCTGATTGGTGTATTTTCCCTCGCCGGAGACGTCCCTGCAATCTCACTGACTTTAAATATTCAGCCCCGCCGGGGTGGCGCAGTGGTTACGGCGCTCGACTACTGTTCCCAAGGACGCGGGATCGAATCCCGGCCTCGGCGGCAGCTTTTCGGTGGAGGCGAAAAGCAAGGCGCCCGTGTGCTGTGCGATGTCAGTGCACGTTAAAGAACCCCAGGTGGTCGAAATTTCCGGAGTCCTCCACTACGGCGTCTCTCATAGCCTGAGTTGCTTTGGGACGTTAAACCCCACCAACCAACCAACCTTTAAATATTCAGCTTTCGGCATCGCAAGTGTGTGTGTGTTTGTGTGTGTGTGTGTCGCGGCCCTGGAGCCTAATATATGTTTATGTTTACTTATCGACTGCACAGGCGAGAGAGAGTTTTCTTCTTGGTCGCAAATTTAGTGCGCCGCCTGTGCTACGCTATGAGCAAGGAGGACAGGCATGTGTAGCTTAAAATCCTTCTTTAGAGGATCAAAAAACACACTACACGTTCTCTACTCCCAAAAGCACGATTCAGCCCCATGTCCCATTTCGTTTCTCCGTATGTGTACATGAAGCGCCCCTCTCACACATAAAAACTGGGCAGTAAATCGTGCCTACTTAAAGGGCCACTGTCCAGGGAAGGCCCTTTTAAGCAAAGGAGCCCAGTGTTTCGATCAGGTACCGGAGATAGTCTGTGCAAAATGATACAGTGACACGCGCACCGCAAAGCATCGAAAATACAATTCAAAGCTCTCTCATGCTCTCCTTTGGGAAGCCAGCTTCCCCTTTTCCTGCGCTGGCCCGACGAGCGACAGTAATGACGTACGTACCGCGAAAGACGTCCATTGGTCCGTCTCGCTGACTGACGAGAGAAGGATGGGTGTCTACCGCTCGCTGCGCGCTTTTCCCTTGCCACGGCCAGACTGAATCCAGCGGCGCGCGCTCCCTCGGCCGTTTTTTTTTTCGCGCTCGCGGAGTGCCACGCCCCACCTCCCGCCAAACGCGGAGGAGGAAGGGGAATTTGTCTTGCGGAAGCTAGACGACCTCGGGCAGTAGAGTGAAAAACCTTTGCGAGGGAATGGAAGGAGAGAAGCATGACAGAATCGGGTGATTTCGGTGGCTGTAACTGCGTTATTAGTTACTCTTTTCAAAAACAATTTGCGGCCTTGCGTTCAAGAGGCGAAATCTCACAGTCACCGGGGAAGAAAATATTTTCGACCGGAGGGTGGACAGTGGGCCTTTAAAGCACTCGAATGCTGCCCCCTTCATTCTCTTCGCGCATTTGTCCTGACTCTTGGTGTCATACATCAATATGTCATCGGGAAGGCCAAGTCAGGCAGCCATGTCAGTCACATAGAAATGACAAAACGAATGGCGATGCAGGGAAGAAAAAAGTGACGGTATGGTGCTCTTTGTTCTGGTGCCTGCGACGGGCGTAGTGGGGTTTTAAAGTAAAAAAAAAAAAGAATAAACCAAGACCTGAGGATAAGCCCCTTTACCATGCTTTCAGCAGGGAATCTCAGAATGTTCGAATACTCTTCCAAGAAAAAAGCAATTCCCCTGCCCGCAGTGGCCCAAGTGTCCGAACCCCACTTTGCGGAGACAGACATCTCCGTTTTTTTTTCCTTTTTTTTTTAATATAGCCTTCGTGAAGTTAAGGAAATGCACGCGACCTCTTCCTCCAGCTGGTCGCGTACTCAAAACAGACAAATACTGTTTTGAAGGTTTCGCGGCATTACTCCCCCCTTAAAAAAACATCGCCTCGATGTTCCAAAACAAAGAAACTTAAACATAAACACTGCAAAGTTTAAACACCACAGATTCTTTAACGCGCGTAATATGGCTTCAGTCGTACATCATGTACAATTTCTGGGCGTGCGCATCGCCGTTGTGATGCTGACGTTCCGTCGGGAATGACTTCATAGTCCTGTGGTCCGACGCGGCGAAGGATTTTGTATGGCACAAAGTGTCGACGCAACAACTTTTTCACTTAATCCGCGACGGCGAATTGGTGTCCAAACCCACACTTGGTCTCCTGGGTTGTACTCTGCGTGGCGTCGTCGTAAATTGTATCGTCGACTGTCGGTGCGCTGTTGGTCTTTAATACGCAGCCGTGCAAGTCGTCGGGCTTCCTCTGCACGCTGCAGGTAGGCGGCGGCGTCAAGGTTGTCTTCGCTGGTTACGTGCGGCAGCATTGCGTCGAGCGTCGTCATGGGCTCCCTGCCGTACACAAGCTTAAACGGGGTCGCTCTGGTCGTCTCCTGGACTGCCGTGTTATACGCAAAGATCACGTACGGCAAGATGGCGTCCCAGGTCTTGTGTTCAGCGTCGACGTACATAGCGATCATGTCCGCGATCGTTTTGTTCAGGCGCTCCGTAAGGCCATTGTTCTGGGGATGGTACGCAGTTGTTCGTCGATGGCTTGTGTGACTGTATTCCACGATGGCTTGCGTCAACTCTGCCGTAAACGCCGTTCCCCTGTCCGTGATGAGCACTTCTGGGGCGCCCTGTCGCAAGAGAATTTGTTCGACAAAAAATTTGGCGACTTCTAGCTGCCGCGGTACCATTTGGTAGTGCTCTTGCTTCGGCGTAACGGATTAGGTAGTCAGTGGCCACGATGATCCACTTGTTACCCATAGACGAAGATGGAAAGGGGCCGAGGAGATCCATCCCAATTTGTTGAAAGGGCAGGATTGGGGCGGAATCGGGTTTAGTAGTCCTGTTGGTCTGATCGGCGGCGTCTTGCGTCGTTGGCACTCACGACACGTCTTCACGTAGTGGGCAACTTCGGCAGGCAGTCACGGCCAGTAATACTTCTCCTGGATTCGACGCAATGTGCGCGCGAATCCGAGGTGGACTGCTGTGGGCTCATCGTGCAACGCCTGCAGAATTTCTTGCCGAAGGGTTTTAGGCACTACGAGAAGTTGCGCGGTCTTGTTGAGTGCGAAGTTCTTCTTCACGAGGAGGCCATTGCTTAACGTGAAGGATGATAAATGTTGCCTGAACACACCAGGAGGGGAAGCGGTCTTTCCTTCCAAATAATCGGCTAGCGCTTTCAGCTCAGGGTCTGATCGCTGTTGTTCTGCGAAACTGCTGGTGCTTGCCGGGACCAAAAAGGCGTCCTCGTCATCGTCCTTCGGGGGAGCATCGACGGGAGCGCGGGATAAGCAGTCTGCTTCGGAATGCTTCCGGCCTGACTTATAGACTACAGTCATGTCAAATTCTTAAAGTCGTAGGCTCCATCTGGCAAGGCGGGCGGAAGGATCTTTCAAATTAGCCAGCCAGCAGAGCGCGTGATGGTCGCTTACCACATTGAATGGTCGGCCGTATGGGTATGGACGAAACTTAGAAGTGGCCCAGATGATTTCAAGGCACTCCTTCTCGGTCGTCGAGTAATTGACTTCGGCTTTTGTGAGGGACCTGCTAGCGTAGGCGATTACTTTCTCCTGTCCGGCACTCTTCTGGACGAGAACGGCTCCTAGGCCCACATTGCTCGCGTCGGTGTGAATTTCGGTCTCGGCGTTTTCATCAAAGAGGCAAAGTACAGGAGGGCATTGCAGGCAGCGCTTGAGTTCGTCGAAGGCTTCTCCTTGCGGCGCTTCCCATTTAAATGGTACGTAAGCCTTTGTAAGCTGCGTCAACGGTTCGGCGATGCGCGAAAAGTTTCTGACAAAACGTCGATAATAAGCGCACAGCCCAAGGAATCGGCGCACAGCTTTCCTGTCGGCAGGCGGTGGGAATTGTACGATTGCAGCTGTTTTCTCCTGGTCTGGGCGAATACCGTCCTTGTTAACGATGTGACCTAGAAACCGGAGTCCTTCGTAGGCGAAGTGACCCAAGCAGCACGCCGTCAATGGACCGCCAATGGTCCAATATTGGGACATATTGGTCCCAATATTGGTAAATATTGGCGTCTGATTGGGGCGCACAAAGAGCCAAGATATATGCCAACCAATTTCATCGGCTCTCCTATCAAAACCAGTATTGGCATACTACCTTGTTTACTGGCATTCAACGGCACTCAATGGCTACTCAATATCTTCCACCCAAGCTCACTCACTGGTTGTTATATCACGGCCATCCCGCCAAGCTCACTGGCCATCCAATATCTTGTATCCATGCTTATTCACTGGATATTCACAACTAGCATCCAGCCAGATTTATCGGCTACCCAATATTTCCCATCCAATCTTGCCCACTGGTTTTGCATTATTGGCATCCAGCCAGAGCAATTGGCAATCCGGCTAGTTGCTTTTTCGTGCTATGACTAATAGGCACCTGCAAAGCCATCCCCTACTTATGCAGTGCAGATATTTTTCATGCAGCTTTTTATTTAAATAAAGCATGCTGAGGATATCCACGCACAGAAAATAATACAGCTGAAAGGTTCACTGCATGGTGATTTATTAGGTGTGCACGTGTTACAGGGCATGGAAACATTTAGGCAGAACTCTTAGACTTCAGTGCTCCTCCTGTCTTTGCGTCCCTTGGCAAGGTGTTCTCAGGTCCCAGGTTGGAGGAAGGCGCTGCGTTCATCGCAACTTCTTTTGTGGTCGGTTGTAGGGGCAGCAGCTCCATGCAGCCTTTAAAAATATGGACTTGAGCAGCGTGCATAACAATGTATTTCCTTTCGCAGATGGCACCTGGAAATAAAAGCAACATTCATAAATCCCATTAAGACAGAAAACTTTTGGAAAGTGGAAGTGCAGCTAGACCGTGGAGTAAAAATGCAAAATAAAGCACTACCTGTTGGCCCTCAGGCAACTTTCTTGTCTGATTTACTCAGGTTGAAATAAGCTGCATGCTCAGTGAGGCCGGCCATATTAACCTGGTTACATTGGTTGCGACATCTGGCAGTGCACGGCTTCCCATGTGGATGTGTTGTTGACGCTGGAAACATAAACCAAAATGATATTTGCCGTTATCTGTTCGTTAAACGGTAGTCAGTGCTTGCCCCCTTATACTTGTAGTGCCTTTGTGATCGAACACCTGTAGAAGAAAGACGTCGTCATAAATGGAAGCTCCAAATCAATAGCTTTCCTTTGAATAGATTGCCGCAAGAACTAAAAATAAACTACAAAGGAAAAAACAGACACAAAAAATGGCAGTCGCACTCCGACCGCGGCTGCTAAATTTAGTGTGCACCGCATCATTACTGCAAACAGAACGTTTTAAAAGTTGTCAAAGCTGCAGCCAAAACAACGCACGACACAGATGCTTTGGGGTTTGTATGATACACTCGAACTGAAAAAATAAAGAAATCCGTAACTTAGCATCACGTTT
Source organism: Amblyomma maculatum (assembly GCA_023969395.1). Classification (NCBI taxonomy): domain Eukaryota; kingdom Metazoa; phylum Arthropoda; class Arachnida; order Ixodida; family Ixodidae; genus Amblyomma; species Amblyomma maculatum. The sequence continues at coordinate 26,837 of JAJIZL010029323.1, forward strand.
GTTGTGGGAACAAGTTTGTACGTGTGGTAAAGTATAAGAACTATGGTAGCAACTGTAAATAACCTATTTTAAGCGGCTATTTTATGACACTTCTACTACTCGGAATTAGCGCGAGAGAAAGATCAAACACGTGAATAAGCTGCGCGTCGTTTAGACCATTCTAATAGCGCATTCATAACGGCAAATTACATTATTGAATATTCGTTCGCAACTAAAAATCATGTCCCAGAAAGCTAGACAAGAAACTGACCACTTCAGACACACAACACACGCGCGATGAAGTTGTAATCTGAAAATCACACAAAACACACGCGTCATTTTTTACAGGACCACGTTTTCCTTTTGCAATACAAATTGGCCACCTCTGCGCCGTAAATTTTGTCATTATGACCAGAGTTTATGCATACAAAATAGTGCGCTGAAAATACAGTTCAGAACTGACTGGCGTGGTGCGGTCGAAATAAATGACTTTCCGTTCTCGCAAGCATATCGGTTATTGACATGATGATCAAGGCTGATAGCATACTACACCAAATAATGCAAAAAAAAAAGTATCTTACCATACGGCTAACGCAGATTTGCAGACCTCAGTTGCAACAATCCAAAATGAATGCTGCCACGCAAAGTACATCCCAGGGATCTGATGCTTTATACACCTGGTAAGAAAAAGTAGCGATCTTACAAGGAGACAAAGCAAGAAATAATCTCAGAGAGCTCAGTTATGAACAACAACTTAAAATGTTGGTGGTACTCACAAATATCCTCTTTCAGGCATGGCCAATAAAACGAATCGGAACTTTCACAGGGCTTGGTTTTTCGGTTCTGCTGTCCAAAGCTGCGGGAGCTCGAGCAGCTCGAGCGGGTGGGGATTGTGTGGCCGACCAGACGCCTCTGAATCAGCGGCTTGTGTCGAGTTTTGAGGCACGGTTGGAAGGGGGCAGAAGGATGGCTGTGTTTTCTCTCCCTCTTTTTTTTTTTTTTTTTTTGCTTGAGATCTGTCGAAAGAGTAGGCATAAAGCTCGAAAGGGGGTGAGAGAAATGCAAGAGGTCCCGCAGGACCACGTGAGCCCAGAAGGCTGCTGGCCAGGAAAGTTGGCGGGAAGGAAGGGAAGAGTGAGGGGGAGTAGAGTGGGGGGCATTGTGAGCAACGCCTGCCTAGCCGGGAGGAAAGAGAGGGCAGTGAAGGTCGCTGCCCTTCCGCGATGACTGCTTTACGGGGAGAAAAGGCTACAAGACGGGAAGTTGAAAGCGGTTTGGAGAATTGCTTTAGTCAAGCCCTCGGGCGGAGAGGTGACAAAAGGACGAGAGAATGGAAACCGTATGTTCTTTGCGCCAAGCGTGTGAGGAGGAATGCGCAGAGTTTTGCCCTTGGCTTCGCTAAAACAACGAGGAGTGCGTTCGGAGCTCTTTGGTCGCCTCGACTGTTGGCTCGGTAACATTTTCAGTGGAATGATAATTTCGCTATATTTTTTTTTTTTTGTTAATGCAAAATACGTTTTGCCTCATAGTTTCAAATAATAATCACATACGTAAAACAATCTTCAGTTTTCACGGAATCGTCCTCGGTTCGAACAAATGGACATATTTTTTTTTTATTAAAAATGGCACACAGGTCGCTGTTTATGACGGAGTGCTCTTGAAACGTCATCACGCGCAACTGAGTGATGCAACAGCCCGTACACTTGCTGTATTCCTATTAAGGAAAAGAAAAGCTAAAACGACCATAACTACGAGTACCTCAAGGTTAAAAATTCCCATGTTATTCATTTTTATTTTTTTTTTAAATCAGGTGGACATTTAGAGCAAGAAAAAATCCGCGTAGAACTAAGCGTGGGCATATCAAGAAATACAAAATACTCGACGAGCTAAGATCTGAAGAACTAAATTGGCAGTAAAGAAAAAATAGAAAGAAAGCAAGGGTCAACATTGAAACTATATCTACGAACGTGGGACAAGCTTGTCCTCAGAAAGAAGCGCGGTATAATCATCTTTCAGCTCGCGGAAGCAGCGCTTGTGAAAGCGGCAGAATATTTCACAAAGGAACCCTAATTCTCAATCATGTGTTAAATTCTTCGAGAGTGGTGTTCTCTAAAAATGCCTCAAAACTGCTAAAGTGACGCACTCGTATTACTTTTAATATATATGAATTGCAATTAGCTGCCTGGTTGACATAATGGGATAGAATTATTTAGTTCTCTGAAGGGAAACGCCTTCGGTGCGATGATTATATGGTTGGATAATAAGGCAGTGAATGCTTGAAGAATAGTTTCTGAAGAATGCTTAGAAGAGCGCTGTCAAACGCTGTGGTCAAATGCATCATTATGAGCCATATATTACAGCTTTCGAACAAAAATAACTTCCGTAAAGAACATCGTTATTATGCAATTTCAATTTTGTTACCATATATGCTGGCGACACATGTGCGCGCATTCATTACACTGTAGGTAACTGTTTTAAATCTTTATTTTTTTTTTTTCGTTTGCCTTGCCCCATGCAGTACTGTTGATTTTTTTATTATCTTTTACATGTACACTACTTTTTGGCAGTGTGCGATTTACGTCGCATTAGAATACGAACCATTCCAGGACAGTTCAGATTTGTTTTCTTGTCTAGTGAATTAGCTAGACATAACGTAGAATATATGTTGCTTGTATTTTTTCTTTGAGCTGAAATATTTTATGCGCTGCTGCACCGATGGCCAAAGTCGTTCAGTCTTTGTCTGTTGTGAAGCCCACAGCAGAGCGCAAAAGAGTACAGTACACATTTGTGTTTAGTAGATATTCGAACTCGAAGGCCCTGAAAGCAGCCCAACATATCTGTCTATAAGAACAGCTAGTACTGAGGCGTGGTATAGTCGGTGCTTATGCTGAATGCCGGAAACAGCTAGGGTAATGGCGAATCATGCAGTGTGTGTTTGATTGGCTAGCGCGATCGATCTCTCCCACCTCTGCTTAGCTTGAACATGTTGGGTTTATTTCCATCACGTAAACAAAGGCGGAAATAATGATGCTACGCGTGCGTGTTTCCAATCATGGACAAACGTTTACAGGATGTGGATTCACCGGATATATTCGATCGTTTCTGCGTTTACTATCCAAACGTAACCCCTGGTGTTTGTTCAAGCGACACACACGTTCTGTTGCGTTCTTCGCATTTGAGTACCTTGCGTTTCTTGACTGCGCAGGATATTTTTCGCGGACACGCATCTATTAAACATTTGCTTGTCAGATCAGATGTGTGCTCGAGCGTGCGCGTATGCTTGTACTCGTATGCGTATAAATAGGCCCATGGAACGAAATCCCGTGCGCGAGAGTTGTGCGCGAGATGTGTTCGAGATCTGTGCATGGATATATCTGTGCATCGGATCTGTGCATTGATGTGTCAATCACTTTCAATCATCCTGCTTTGACGAGATCAGAAAAACAAATCGTCTCCACCGGGAATCGAATTCCTAGCCTAGTTAACGCTTTAACCAACTGCGCTAAACCCTGGATCGCGAAACTAGCACCATACGTAATTCTCATTGTCTACCGTGAGGATAGCGACGAGAATGACGCTGCAATTAGTGATAATTACAATGATGACAGAATCAATGGTAATGACGCTGCGTTTAGTTGATAACGATAATGATACGTAATGCACCGTATGCAGTAGCATTAATCTCGCCTTCGCTAATTTCTGCAGTGTAGATTCCACGTGCTGTCAGAATTTTTTCAACACTTGGCTAAAGTTTGGAACACTATCTGTGTTAGCTACGTCCACGCGTGATCGACATCCGGGCCTCTAGTCTGCAGGAATTGTCTCGAAGATATTATATGCAGAATTTTACATAACAATTAATCGTGCCTAAAGTCGTAAATAAAAGAGTTCTCTACCAAAATTGTCAAGTATAATCACAGGTCATCCACAACAATTAGCGAATCACGAAAAATGTATTAAGAAAAATATATTCTACATTTTCCGTGATGGGCACTTCTGTTCATTTTGTCTGGTCAACTCAGTCAAACAATTTTAGGACAATCTATACATTATTCCCAATAAACATTATATATATGGTGGCCCAAATTACGTATGGCGTATGAATATCTTCTACAGTTGAACGTAAACTGACGTCCGGGCCAGCGAAAAATTTAGTTGCGACGAAATTAGCCCCAACACACTGTCATATTGAGATGCAAGCATTAGAAATGTCTCTGTCGGTCAGAGCTGCTTCTACTGTTTTTTTAGCGCCGCCGCAGCCTGAAATGTGCAAAAGTGGCCAGCCATCAAAGCTCGTTAGACAATATCGACCACTAGAAACCATGATATATACAATGTTGGGATGCCATCAAAGCTGATGGGACAATATTGACCAATCTATGTCAAGATATATGCAATGTTGACAAGCCATCCATATTGGCAGAACATTATTGCCCAACCTATGCCATTAGGGTGCAATGCTGGCTAGCCATCACAGTCCATCGAACAATATTGAACAATATAATGCATATGTATACTTGTTGGCAGGCCGCCCTGACAGGCGGGTCACTATTGACCAATATATGCCATGATTTTTTTATTGCTGAGAAGACAACCATAATGGCCGGACAATATTAACCTATTTATGCCATTATATGTGCAATGCTGGCCAGCCATCAGACCTCATTAGGCAATATTGACCGCTATAATCCAAGATATATTCAATGTTGACGAGGCAACCATAATGGCCGGACAATATTAGCCAAGCTATGCCATGATATTTGCAATGCTGGTCAGCCATCAAGGCTCATTAGACAATATCGACCACTAGAAACCAAGATATTACAATGTTAGGAAGCCGGCAAAGTTGGTTGGACATTATTGACCACTGTATGCCTAGATATATTCAATATTGAGAAGCCGTTGTTTTTGACCGGACAATATCTACCAGGTTATACCATGGTGTTGAAGATATTGGCAAACAATTGCAGCTGGTTGGCCAATAATGACCAGGCTGCCTCATTGTGTATACAATAATGGCAAACTGTTCAATATGAATGGGCATTATTGACCGCTCTTAGCCGGTTGAAGGCCAATAACGGATATGGGTGAAGTTCACTGGGCCAATAATGATTATGGTATAGCGTGGCTGCACATTATTGGTAGCTCAATGGCACCATTGGGCCACTTGTGGGCCAGTAATCCCCAATCAATCCCCATTATTGGGCCGATGAAATGTGCTGCCTGGGGACACTTCTCTGCTTTTAGCGTTAGTCCCGATGACCTGATGGCTTCCAGCACTGTCTTTAGTCGTTTTAGGTGGTCTTCAAAGTTTGATGAGAAGACTACAACGTCGTCAAAATATACCAAACAAATTTGCCACTTCAAGCCTGCCAGGACTGTGTCCATTACTCGTTGAAACGTGGCTGGTGCGGAGCAGAGGCCAAATGGCATCACCTTGAACTCATAAAGGCCGTCCGGTGTGATGAGTGCGGTCTTCTCGCGATCTCTTTCGTCGACCTCAATTTGCCCATATCCGCTCTTCAGGTCCATCGATGAGAAGTACCTTGCATTGCAGAGCCGGTCGAGAGTGTCGTCGATGCGGGGAAGCGGGTAGACATCTTTCTTCGTTATGCTATTCAAGCGGCGGTAATCAACGCAGAAGCGAAGTGTGCTGTCTTTCTTCTTGACCAAAACGACTGGTGCCGCCCAGGGGCTGTTCGATGGCTGGATTACGTCAGCACGCAGCATTTCCTCAACTTTATCGCGAATGGCCTGCCGTTCTCGCGGCGATACACGATAAGGGCTTTGGCGCTGAGGTCGGTCGTGTTCGTCCGTTATAATGCGGTGCTTGGCCAGTGGTGTTTGTCGTACCTTCGATGATGACGAGAAGCACTCCCTGTAGTTTCGAAGAAGACTGCGAATCTGGTTTTTCCTGCTGTGGGTCAATACTGGGTTGATGTCAAATGTGGGCTGACGAAATTGGTCGGGTGCGTCTTCCAGTGGTTGGTCGTGGAGGGCGAATACGTCTTTGAGGCCCGCTAATTCGTCGAGAAAAGCGATGGTCGTGCCCTTGTTGAGATGCCGATATTCTTCAGTGAAGTTTGTTACCAGCACCAGAGCTTGTCCTCTCTGGAATTTCGCGATGCCTCTTGCGATGCCGATACCTCGTTCCAAGAGCAATTGGATATTTCCTTCGACGATGCCTTCAGCGGTTTCGATGTCTTTGCTACCTACACTGACGGCGACGCTTGATCGGGGCGGCACGGTCAATTCTCCGTCGAGGACGTTTAGAGCGACGTGTTGCGTCGAAGTCGTCGTAGCAGGTATGGCGTTGTCTGCAGAGAGCTTGATGAGCTTGGATCGCAGGTCGATGATAGCCCTATGTTCATTTAGGAAGTCCATGCCTAAAATCACGTCGCGGGAGCACTGCTGTAGGACCACAAAGCTTGTGGGGCAAGTGCGCACATTTACGGTTATTCTTGCAGTGCATCGTCCCGATGGAGTAATCAGGTTGCCACCTGCGGTGCGAATCAGCGGGCCATCCCAAGCGGTGGTAACTTTTCTGAGCTGAGAGGCTAACGGTCCACTAATGACTGAATAGTCGGCTCCGGTGTCTACTAGGGCAGTGACTGCGACCGTCGATATCAACTTCAAGGTCAATTGTTCGCGTCCTCGCATTGCACGTGGGCCTTAGTTTCCGATCTCGGCTCCGTCGTTTCTTCAGGTCATGGCCGGGGCATACCGTTGTTACTTCGCTTGGCGGCGGTGTCTGCTTGCACTCTGGTCGTGTTGTCGTCGATGACGTCGTGTGGAGCGGCGGTGAAATGGCTGCGTCGTCGTTAGTGGTCGACGGCGGCGGAGGATGTTCGTCTTTTCGCCGTTGAGCAACTTCATATCCAAAGGTTGCTCTGTTTAGTTTCCCCTGCGCGGGCTTGGGGACCTTCCGCGCACACTATCATCATAGTTACGTCCTGGCGACGCAAAACGGGCCCTGTACGGCGATGGAGACCTGAATCGACGGCTTGGTGCCGCAATCTCACCGCTACGCAGATAGTTGTCGATTTCTTGCGGTCGCTCACCTGGGCGTGGTCGTGGAGCGTCGACTGCAAATCCGCGGAGACCGATTCGTCGTTACGGGCAGTGCCGCAGAATGTGGCCGGCCTCACCGCAGTGGAAGCATAATGGCCGGTCGTTCGCTGTCCTCCATGCGTCGCACTTCCTGGGGCTTGTTGGTCGTTGGTAGTCTTAGCGGGCGGGGGCGAAGGGGCGGTTCTGAGGAACAGGACGGTAGCGGCGAGGGCTCGGAAAGTCATCACGTCGGGGCGGAAGGCGACGTAATGCAGCAGCGCATTTCATCGCTGTAGCGTCTTGTGCTTGAACAGTCGCAGCCATCGCTTGAGGAACGCCCAGCGCCTGCTGGACTTCTTCACGGACGACGTCCGCGAGCGTCGCCACCTGTGGTTGTTGCGATGATGGCATCAGTCGGCGGAGCTCTTCTCGCACGATCTCCCGGATGAGGTCCCGAAGGTGCTCTCCGCTTGTAGATGCACTGGGGTAGTGGCTTGAGTAGTCCGGTTGAAGTGGTCGCTCGTAATGGCGCATCCGGTTGTCCAACGTCTTCTCGATGGTAGACGCTTCTGTTTCAAATTCCGCCACAGTTCTTGGCGGATTTCGCACAAGACCCGCAAAAAGCGACTCTTTAACGCCTCGCAATAAAAGTTTGGCTCGCTCACCTTCGGTCATATTAGGGTCGGCGTGGCGAAAAAGGCGCTTCATCTCCTCAACGTACGCCAGGACAGGCTCGTTAAGGAGTTGAAGTCTTGACTGAAGAAGGGCCTGGGCTCTTTCCTTTCGGACGACGCTTGAAAAGGCAGTCAGAAACGCATCCTTGAAAGTCTCCCAATCCTTTATAGTTGGCTCATGATTTTCGAACCAAACTCGGGCATGTCCTTGAAGAACAAAGTAGACTTGCCTAAGTTTCGCGGCGTCGTTCCAGCCGTTGAATTCTTCCACACGATTGAAAAGGTCCATCCAGTCTCCGGCATCTTCATCCGGTTGTCCATGGAAGCAGGGGGGCTCACGGGGCTGGACGAAAACAACCGGTGCTGTAGGCTGGGCCATTGTCAGCGTCGATGCCTTCCGAGATCGAATGGGGTCAGGCAGCAGACCGTGTTCGGGTTGTAGGCCTTGGAGTCGGCTGCTGGCTCGGTGACCTGTAGGTTGGTCTTCTAGGGCGACAGGAATAAGGCTGAGGTCTTCGCTTGAAGGATCAAGGGCAGCACCTCCACCAGATGTCACGTAGTGGTGACAAGGCCGTACACGCCAAAAGAAAACACAGGCGTGATGGTACTGAAATAAACTGTTTATTGGGGCTGACTTGCGCCCGCAAAAGAACTAAGCAACTCGGCGGCGGCGATAGCAATAAACGTGCTCGTCGGTCGTCGAACAAAGAATTCTCGTCACACTTGTCAACGCTCAATTTAAAGGCTGCACAGAACAATCTAGATAACGTCGCAGACAGCTACGAGCACGGGCTGGAACATTGTGGAAAGACACCCGAGTGGCCGGAACCTTCGAGACAGATCTCGGTGCATCTTGCGCTACAACGAAACTGATAAAGGTGTGACTCGCGACATCGAGCATTAACAAACAAAGATTACGGAACTGATACGCGGTCCAGAATCAGAGTGATAAGCCTGTATGCCGGCGGCTGTTAAAAAACAACGAATACTGTTTTGAAGGTTTCGCGGCATATAACGGTCTTGCTGACCCACCCGTAATCTAAACAGGAGTGTACTACTGAGCGATAGATATGGAGAAGACATGTCCTATCAGAGCCCAAGTGTCTCCTTGAGAGTATTTTAAGAATGTTGAGAGCTCGAGGGGCTTTGACTTTCAGGTTGTTTATGTGTGGGGGGAATGTGAGCTTCTTGTCAAACGTTAGTCCTAACAATTTGTGTTCTTGCTTTATCGGGAGTATGGTTTCATTTAGGTGCAGGATGGGATGGAGCTGCAGGCCTCTCCTAGGAGAGCAAAGAACAGCAACTGTTTTTGTAGTGAAAACCTAAATCCATTTTTTTCTGCCCAATTATTAAGTTTCTTTATTGCTAGTTGCATCTGTCGTTCACACGTCGATAGGCTGAATGATGTGCATGCGATTTGGAGAGAGAGAGAGGAAACTTTATTTCAAAAAAAAAAGGGGGGGGGGCAGTGAGTGGAGTCTTCATTTCAAGACCCCAGTGGCCTGGGCTGCCGCTCTTGCCTGAGTTACCAGCCTACGCTGGGTCTCTAGATCAGAGCATTGCAGAGTGGCCTCCCACTGCGCCTCCGAATGGTGCATGTTTATGTGTGGAGGTTTGGGGCCTGTGCACCCCCATGTGACATGGTAGGCGGTGGGCTGGTCATTGCACCAAGGGCATATGTCTGTGTAGTGTTCTAGGAACATTATGTTGTATTGATGTAGGTTGGGGTAGGTGTTGGTTTGAAGCTGTCTCCATTCCCGCATTTCTTGTGCATTTAGACCCTTGTGTGGAGGGGGATAAATCCTACGTTGTTCCCGTAGGTACTTAAGTCGCGCGCCGTAAGTCGCTGGGACAGGAATGCTGGTTGTGAGATCGGGATTAGTGGCCGCTCGGTTTGTGTGACCTCGAGCTAGCCTATCCGCGACCTCATTACCTTCCAATCCAGAGTGCCCCGGAACCCAAGTGATCTGATGTTTGAGCTGTGAGGTTGTAGCCAATGGGTTAGTTGTGAAGCGAGATAATTTTTGGAGGTCATCGACATAAAGTGAGTACATAACAGACTGTGGGATTACTTTGGCTATAGAATTCGTTTTTACAATGCAAAGCGTAGTACTTAATATGCGTCCTTGCGGTACTCGGTTCTCTTCTGTAAAGTTCCTCGAGAGTGTAGAACCGAGGCGTACTTGGAACGAGCGGTCGGACAAAAATATTTTTAAGCAGTTCAACGTTCTGCCGAGGATTCCAAGGTCTGCCAGATCGCGAAGTATCCCAAATCGCCAGGTGGTGTCGTATGCTTTCTCCATATCAAAGAAAACTGCGAGACAGTGCTGTTCAAGTATGACAGCTTCTCGGACTGTATTTTCAAGTTGAGCTAGATGATCCGGTGTTGAACAAGCTCTTCTAAGCCGCACTGGTGGGCATCTAGGGGTTCACGAATTTCAAGAATGAACATTAACCTTGTATTGACAATGCTTTCGAATGATTTGGCAAGGCAGCTAGTTAGGGTTATTGGCCTGTAACTAGTAGGAGAGTTTGACAGTTTTCCAGGCTTCAGGAATGGTACAATAACAACCGTCTTCCAGGCATCGGGCATTTTGCCTAACACCCAGATTTTGTTAAAAAATTTCAGGCGTGCTTCAACTGCAGGTTCGGACAGATGGGCTAGCATTTGATAGTCTATCTCATCGGGGCCTGATGCAGTTTTCTTGCCATTAGTTAATACTCCGTTGAGTTCCTGAACTGTAATTAAGTTATTGTAGGGTTCGTTGGTGTAACCATTTGTAGGAAGTCTGTTTTGCTGCTGTTTTTATACTTTAGGAAGGAGTCTGTGTAGCGTAGGGAACTAGAAACATGAGAGAAGTGTTCTCCCAGTAGGTCAGCCTTCTCGAGAATACTTGTTTGTGCATCAAGGGGTGTAAGGAAAGAAACTGCAAATAGAGAGAATTTGCCATCGAGTTTGCGGACTTGCTCCCACATTTTCTTTGCTGTGACAAAACTGTTTATTGCAGATACATAACCTTGGCAAGATCTTTTTTCAGCATTACGTCGGCTATTTCGAGCCTTAGCCCTTGCCTTTTCATATTTATGTTTTCCTGTGTAGGGTATCGACGAAAAATTCTCCAGGCTTTGTTCTGCTTCCTCTACATTCCTTTGTATACCAGATCTTTCCATTCCTTCGTACTATTGCCGAAGTCTGGGGGATGGCTAAATGAGCAGCGGCAATGATACATTCTGTGAACTTTTCATTTTGTTCATTAACATCGAGGCTTTCCGAAAAGATTTTTTCTAAAGCGGCATGTTTTTGGAAAAGTGCCCAGTCGGCTAGATACAGTTTCCAACTCCGTGGTTTAGTAAAGGTGAATAATGGCGACGATGTTAGACTAATAATGATCGGAAGATGATCGCTTCAATAAGGATTGTCAATAACATTCGATCTAAAATCAGTGAAAAGACTTGGTGAACAAAAGAACGAATCGATGCAACTCATTTTTCCAGTGCATGGAGAACAGTAAGTGTGTTTGCCCGTGTTCAGGAGGCAAACATTGTTGTTGAGAATAAAATCTTCTAAAATCCGACCTCTGGCGCCCGTTTTTTCACTTCCCCAAAAGGATAAATGAGCATTAAAACCCCCACTAAAACATATGGCTCCGATAGTTGCATTAAAATTGCTTGTAAATCAGTAAATGTAATATTGAAATGAGGTTCGATGTATAAAGAACATATTGTTGTTTTAAAATGCACCACGATGACTGCAACAGCTTCAAATGAGGTTTTAAGGTTGATTCCTTGTGTCGCAACGCCACCTTGGACCACAATAGCAGTGCCTCCAGCGAGCCTGCTTGAATTCTGTCGCTCACAACGGAAGACTTGATTCTTTTTTGGAATGTTTTTGTTCTGTGGTCCGAGATTGGTCTCCTGGAGACACAGCGCAACTGGAGAAAATGGATTTATTCGATGGAGGCGAAACGAAGTGGCGTCCGTGTGCTGTGCGATGTCAGCGCACGTTAAAGATTCCCAGGTGGTCGAAATTACTTCGTAGCCCTCCACTACGGCTCCTATTTTCTCTTTCCACTTTCATTCCCACCTTCCTCCTTTCCCTTACGGCGCGGTTCGTGTGTCCACAGAGCAAGTGTGACAGTTACTGCGCCTTTCCCTTCCTGTGAACCAATTATTATTATTATGTCAGTTATATCTGTGTATAGTTGTGTAAAAGCCCGCGACAGTTCCAGTGAACTAGAAATGCCATGGTGGCGGATTAGTTGGCGATAGGGTTAAAAATCTATGTAATTGGGTCTTTTGGACCCGTTATTGGGACTTTGTCCCTTCTTTTACGCTCGAGAGAGCTTTGCCGCCGCTGCTGCGGGGGCGAGGGGGGTGATGTGTCCATCACATCCTCAGATGTTCTGGACCTTCGTGTAGAAGGCACGGATACACTTGTTTTTGACCTCGCCCCTTGGGACAAGGCCTTTAGGCCTGCTGACCTTGGGGTAGGCGTGGCCTGTTTTGGGGGTGGTGGAGTAGCACTAGCTCCTAGGAGTAGCATACATCCACAAGGGGCACGTATGGCCCTGCACCACGGTCACTAGACGTGACCTGGGCAGATGCCGAGGTCTGCGATGACGCTGCGCCCTGTTGCGTCATCACAGAGTAAGTTGGATTCTGCACCAATGAAAGCCGCTTTTTTGCCTCTCCGAAAGTAATATTCTCAGTGACTTTCAAGGTTACAGTCTCATTTTCCTTTTTCCATGTAGGGCAAGATCGTGAGTAGGCTGGGTGATTTCCTTCACAGTTTATGCAAACGTTTGCTTCGGTGTGACAGTTATTGTCAGTGCCTTGTTCGTTGAAGGCGAATTTTGCGCAGATGAGGCGGCCTAGGCAGCTGTGGGAGCTGTGGCCGTATCTTTGGCAATTGTAGCAGCGGCGTGGGTTGGGAATGTACAGTCTGAGTTTGAGGTTTTGGTAGCCTACTTCAACTGAGTCAGGAAGGATACTCAGTGCAAATGTTAGCACGATGTGTTTAGTTTGAATCTCGTTACTGTCTCTCCTGATTTTGATTCGATAGACATTGGTTACATTTTGGTCTCTTAGTCCCTCTAGTAATTCCTCCTCAGTCAGGTATTTGAGATCATTATCTGAAATTACTCCACGAACTGTATTGAGTGACCTGTGGGGGCAGATTGAGACAGGGATGCCCCGAACGACGTAATGGTTGTTAGCTTTTCACTCTGATGGTTATGCAGCACTTCTAGGCGGAGATCACCATTTGGTAGTTGCTTAATTTTGCAGCCCGGACCTATGGCACCTGTGAGCATCTTTGTCACTAGGAATGGCGAGATCTGACGGACAGGTTTTTCTGGGTGTTTATAGTGCACGACGTGGAAGCGGGGAAAGCTGTTGGCATGTTTCGTAAAGAACTTGTTTGTCACATCGGTGCGTCCTCTCTTACTGGGAGGGCGATCAGTTTTAGAAATGGAAGAGGCCATGTAATTCAATTCTTGTTCAGTTATGATGCCAGCAACCCACCATGGAATCCAACAAGGGGACGAGACAAGAGCTTGAACAAGCACCCTGTCCATGCCAGCTGTACATCTTAACTATAACCTAATATGGGGCAATACAGTGTAGTAACTCCACACAAGTTTAACTCTCGTCGCCCGGAAGTAAGGAAAAACTAAGAGAGTAGAGGACACGAGAGCTTTAGGATAGACGACGGGAAAGCGAAAGATGAAAAGGAGGATAGGAAAAGGCGACTGCCGATTTCTCCCAGGTGGGTCAGCCCGGAGGTGCCGTCTATGGAAAGCGTAGGCCAAAGTGGTATGTTGCCTCCGCAGAGAGGCCTTAAAGGTCGAAACGCTCGGAATCGGCTCAGCCACCAGGATCCCCTTTACCCCAGACGCGGCGATACCACGCACGGCTAAGCGCGGGTGCTCGGGGTCCATGGTGCCGCACAAAACACACTAACATCTGCTTTAGCAGATGCCCCCGCGGGGGGTTGAACATGAAGTCAATTTCATTTTTTAGCCTCCCCGTTAGGACTTTTCCATGTTCATTTCCGGTTCTTCCGTTTGCTGAAGAAGGTATTCATGATTCTTAAGTTATTGTGCTCTGCAAACTCAACTAGTAACTCCCCCTGCTATTCCTAGAGCCAAATCCATAGTCACCTACTGCCTGGTCTCCTGCCTGCTTTTTCCCTACCTTGGCATTGAACTTCACCCATTAGTACAGTATACTGCGTCTTTACTTTTCGCATTGCCGATTCTACATCTTCGTAGAGGCTTTCAACCACCTGGTCATCATAACTACATGTGGGTGCATAGGCCTGTACAACCTTCAGTTTATAGCGCTTATTAAGCCTAATTACGATGCCTGCCACCCTCTCATTAATACTATAGAATTCATCTATATTGCCCGCTATATACTTATTGACAAGAAAACGTACTCCTAGTTCTCGCCTTTCCGGTAAACCTCGATAACACAGTACACGCCCATCCTCCAGTACAGTGTATGCCTCATTCGGCCTCCTAACCTCACTAAGCCCTATTACATCGCATTTCATACCCTCTAGTTCCTCTAACAGCACTGCTAAAATAGTTTCACTAGCTAGGGTTCTAGCGTTAAATGTTGCCAATGTTCCATGTTCCATGCCAATGTTAAATGTTGCCAGTTTCCAATGGCGGCCTGTTCAGCGGAGCCAGAAATTCTTAGCACCCCCTGCTGCGACACATGCCTGACCGGCGCCGTGGTCAGTTGTTCCGCAGCTGCTGGTAACTGAGGGCCGGGGTTTTATGAAACTAATCATGAGAGGTTGCGGCCAAGTACTGCACCTGCAGACACATTCTAGCGCATATGAACGAGGACGAGAGAGATGTAGACAACACGAGCGCTATCTCTCTCGTCCTCGTTCATATGCGCTAGAACGTGTCTGCAATGCACCAACTCGCCCAACAATCTGTACTGCACCTGGGTGGCCAACTCCTGTTCTGGTGAGGAAGTGCGTTGCCGGAGGCGTTCGCCGGCATCAGGCCGCACCCCTAACCTGTTTAAACAATTCCATCGACACGCGGATTTCTTTTTCCGGTGGAGAATTGCGTGGCACCGGGATTTCAACCCCGGTCCTCTTGCATGCCAGGCGGATGTTCTACCGCTACGCCACCGCTGCACCTTCTGAGTTACGAGTTGGTACAGGAGCGGGTTATTGGAGCAACATGAGAGAGACCTTTGCCCTGCAGTGGGCGTAGTCAGGCTGGTGATTATGATAATCTGAATTTTGCTAGGTCACCTTCCATATCTGATCAGCTAAAATCATTATTGCAAATATTTCATTGCATTGTTTCTGTTAAAGTGAATAGGGTCACCTAGTATACATCTAGGCGAAGTGATGACAGCTTTGATAATTGTTTAAAGGGGTGATTGGAGTCTAGTCACTCATCATATAGGTCGTCCAGATAATTAACTATCACGATGGCTGAGCCAAGCACGTGCTTATTACCCTTACGGAAATCCCATATCTGCTCCATAGACGAGTCACATAGTTATACATAGTGCTGTCTTTCGCTGCTGCCAGTTTTTGTTTTTGTTGCCTATTTTTCTTGTCTATACAGAACATGGGTACTCGTTTTGAGGACTTGAGAGCAGAGTTAAAAAAAGAAATGAAGGAATTTAAGAGCAAGGTTGAACGAGTCCTCAGAAAAGAACTGAGGGAGATTAAAGACAGCCTTGAGTTCTACAACAAAGAATATGAAGACTATAAAGCGAAAAATGAGGCTCTAGAGAAGGAAAATGAAGTTCTGAGAAAAGCAAATGAAGCCTTGCGAACCGACTGTGATGAAATGAGAAAGCAAATAGAGGAGCACGATCTCAGGATCGTAGCAGGAGAACAATACTCTAGAAACTGCAATGTTGAATTTAAAGGTGTTTTGCAAGAGCAAAATGAGGATGTCACAAGCACCATTTGCAAAGTCGCAGCATTACTAGACATCACAATAACTCCTGAAGACATTGATGTTTGCCATAGAGTAAAGGCTCGTAACAGCTCATCTTGTCCAAATATTGTTCTAAAACTAAAAAGCCGTTCACAACGCAACCTGTTGCTTCAGAAAGCGAAAAAAACCCGACTCTCAATGGCTGACCATGGATATTTATCGAGTGAGGACCCCATTTTCATAAACGAGCACCTCTGCCCAGCACTAAAGCTGCTACTGGGTAAAACTGTTGAAAAGAAAAAGGCTTGCAACTGGAAGTATGTGTGGGTGAGGGATGGCAGAATCTTCGCTCGTAAAGAAGAGAAATCAAGCGTGCTTCATGTGCAGTGTGAACGTGATATAGATAAGATTGCCTAAAGAAGGTATGCCTGACCTGCATGTTTCTGCTGTGTTTCTGCGTCCTGAAATGGCGATACAACCTCTAGACTTAAACTCTATCTCTCTCCACTATGATCTGAACAATCTTACGTGTTTTCACTTGAATATACAGTCGGCACGAAATAAAGAAGATCAATTAAGTGCTCTACTAAACACTTTCAGATTTCAGTTTGACGTCATAATGCTAACCGAAACATGGTTTACATCTGTTTGTGACGTCATGAAGGATGCAGAATATAGCACATTCTTTTTAAACCGAGCGACCAAACGTGGTGGTGGTGTCCTTATGCATGTAAAACAGTCACTTCAATGTGAATTGCTCGAAGAATTTTCTTTTATAACGCCACGTACAGAGTGCCTTGCTGTGATATGTCAAAAATATCTGTTTGTAGTGATGTATCGTCCTCCTGAGGGCAATGTGTCAAATTTTCTCTCTCTCATCGATAAGATACTTAATTATGTAAACGAAAATAAGCTCGTGCTTATACTCGGAGGTGATCTGAATATTGACCTGTTAAATCCATCTACACTACAACACAATTTTGAAACACTCCTGGACTCGCATGGCTTCAACAACCTAATTAAATCTGCTACACGTGTAACACCAAAGAGTAGTACTTTGATAGACCTGTTTATAACCAACCAAGCCATACAAGATACTACCGCCGGCGTTCTCGCCTCACATATCAGTGATCACATGCCAATTTTTTTATTTAGTCGATCGACCCCTAGAAAGAGGGTAAAGAAACCAGACGTTTGCCAGAAAATGCAGAAAATAAAAAACAACATATTGGAAAAATTTCGCACTATTCTCTCAGAAACAGACTGGGATGCAGTGTATTGCTCGCAAACGCCTGATGAAGCATATAATACTTTTTTGTCTCTTTTTTAAAGTCTTACCTATCATCATTCATTTTAGTCCCTAAGCAAAAGACTAGCAAATCAAAGAAACCTTGGATAACGAAAGAATGCCTTAAGATGATAAAAAGGAAAGATAAATTGTTCAAAAAGTTCATAACCCCACGAGACACAAATGACTGGAAGATTTTTAAACGCTATAGGAGCAAAACCAATGCTGTGATACGGAATAAGAAGCGAGAATACCTTTTTAATCTTTTTCAGCCAGAGTACAACTCTAAACCGGATGCTTTGTGGAGAAATATAAACAAGATTTTAAACCGTTCTCTTACAGATCACAGTGTTTCCGAATTAACATTAAATGCCTCTCTGGTATCTGGTGTTGAGTTGGCGGAAGCTTTCAATCATCATTTTGTCAACATAGTTTCGAGTTCACATCATTCTGAGGCAATAAATGGAATTAACAGAAACAGCGATAGTTTGTACTTAGGGCCGACAGATGAGAGTGAGATTCATGCAGAATTCATTTCTATGAATAATAGCACGGTTTGCGACATTGATGACATACAAATCAAGCCGGTTATATACGTTTTAGATTTGATCTTACCGCAGCTTTTGTTTATATATAACTTGGTCCTTTCAACAGGAACCTTTTTTCGGAAAATGCAGGCATCAAAGGTAATAGTGCTGTTTAAAGGAGGCGATAAAAATAACTTGTCAAACTACCGTCCAATATCTATTCTACCAGTTTTTTCTAAGCCTTTAGAAAAATTAATACAAACTAGAATTACTGCATTTGCTGATAAATGTTGTCTATTACTCCCGCACAATATGGTTTTCGTAAAGGCAGATCTACTGAACTAGCTCTATTAACACAAAAAGAATTCATTCTACGAAGCTTTGAAAACAAAGAGTTAGTCGCTGGTATTTACATTGATTACTCCAAAGCATTTGATCGTTTAAATCATAGGACATTGCTCAAAAAGTTAGAAGCATACGGAATCCGAGGTGTGCCCCTAGACTTAATACGTTTATATCTGGAGCATCGTACACAAAGTGTTAGAATAGGCGAAAATCTTTCTTCCTCAAAGCGTGTTACTATGGGCGTGCCTCAAGGGAGCATCCTGGGGCCCCTCTTGTTTAATTTTTATGTCAATGATATTGTAAACATTAGTGCAAGGCCAGAGTATATAATATATGCGGATGACACAACACTCTTATTTCGAAGCAATGACTACAACGAGCTTGTAAATGACATATATGAATCGTTGAATCATTTGAGCACCTGGAGCAAACTTAATTCATTAGAAATAAATGTAACCAAAACAAATGCAATGTTATTTTCCGTAAGACAGTCATCGTTGCCAATAATGTCTCTAAATAATAGTATAATTTTTGGCCATGCTCCTATTGAAATCGTTGATGAAGTAAAAACACTCGGTGTT
>JAJIZL010029323.1:65202-90864 GCA_023969395.1 Amblyomma maculatum
CACGTGTTATCTGTTTTTAGTTGTGACTCTGCTTTTGCTTCGCACGTGTTATCTGTTTTTAGTTGTGACTCTGCTTTTGCTTCGCACGTGTTATCTGTTTTTAGTTGTGACTCTGCTTTTGCTCCGCACGTTTTATCTGTTTTTAGTTGTGACTCTGCTTTTGCTTCGCACGTTTTATCTGTTTTTAGTTCTGACTCTGCTTTTGCCTCGCACGTTTTTTTGGTTTTGACCTATGACTGTTTTTACTTCCCTTGTTTTGAGCCCTTTTAGGCTCGCTCGTTGCTGTGGTTGGGTGGCACCGTCCCTTGGCCATGATGTTGTTCGCACCCCATCTAGCTGTTGTATTAAATTCACAATGAGTTTTATATAATCTGTTGATAATGCTATCCGGCCCCCCTTCTTTTTTTTTTTTTGGTTTCTCCGGGTCAAGATTGTCGGCTGCCCTTTGTCAAACTGTATTTGGTCGTAGTATAAGGCCCCTTGATTGTCACGTGAGTTTTGACATAAATTGTGCTGCGGTTTTCCTCAAAAATAAAGTTGTCAGTTAGCGCCTGTCCTGTCTACATCTGTGTTGTCCCCGTCTCTTTTTTGCGCTATGTCTTCAAGAAACTGCTACCAACTAGCCCAAACCAAACATCTGTTGCGCCAAGAACCAGGTCTAGCCGTGGGAAGGTGGTCACGTATTCGTCGACGTGCCGGGGTTTACGTGAAATAACCGGCGCGTCGGCAACTGAAGAGCACCCTATCCGCCACACAGGAACAGGGGGGAGACCCTCCCCTCCTCTTTCTGCATGGCGGCGACGGTGTTCTATGCAGTCACGTTATTTTGACTCTCTAGCGGCGTCAGCGGCATCCAGCGGTATCAGTCGGTCGCTGCTAGCGCTGGGGGGATGAAAGGGGGGCGGAGCTGGTTACGAGGCCGACGCCGACGCGAAACCCAGGAACGGATGCCAAAGAGCTGCGCTCTAAAAAGGAGCTAACGCAGCTAACGCCCTAAGTGCCGTGGACGAGTAGAGAGAGAAAAAGGATTCAAGATCACCTGGAGAGATATATATAACGCGCTCCAGTCCGACGCGCGCGGCTCGCGCGGTCGTTCGCGTTCTCCCGGTTCTAGTTACGAAGCACGGCGCGCACTTCGTGCACTGGGTGCGGCGTCGGGGTTCCTGGCTATGCATGAGCGCGTGGAGAAGGTATGGCGCTCCTCACATCCCACTAATTACCCACTCCCTCCTCTTAAAAAAAAAAAGAAGGAAACGTCCTACTCTCTGACATTACTTCTCACAGTTTTCCAGTCGCGTCAGCGGGCGCCAATGCTGAATAGTTTTACTTTCACCTGTGCCTTCATCTGACCGGCCACCCATCTGCCCCACAGAACAAAAACGTAAACAGAACCGAAGAGCAATATGATGTATTGGACTTCTCACCTCGAGCTTTCTTCTTTTTGCGAAAGCAGCTCTTGGCGGCGGAGTGGTGCTCTTGTGTGCGAAGACAGAAGGCACAGCACCGGTTTTCAATCGCGCAGATTTGATCGGTATACCAAAAGATCGCATCAACGACAAGCTTTGGTGGTAGTCACTGTCGCGAAAATGATCTGAGCAGATCACCGACGATTTTGTAGGCTTGAAATCCTTCCTCTTGACCGCGGCAACTCAAAGCGCCGATATCTTGCGCTCCTTTGGGAATTTATGAAACGCGACATCCTCTCGGCCGCCAGTGTTCGTGCAGCCATACTCTGCGCAGAACCACAGCATGGTCGTTCTTTTCGTGAAGAACGGTGCAAGATGCACTGAAAAAGCTTGCGGTAACGTTCGCAAGAAGAAAACAAGCGCGAGACAAGAAAAAGGTTGCACTGCGTAGCCTGCAAACGACAGGTGATGCACGGCCTGCTCGGGAAATAGAAGCGGAAGAGAGGTAGACGCCGTCCTTGACGTCACTACCGCCTGTCGTACTCCTGTCGTCAGCTACTGGCAAGGGTGGAAGAACGGGCTAGTTGGTAAATCATCTTGGAAATCAAACTAGCGCACTTCAAAACAAAGACACAGGAAGAGAACGACAACACAGCGCTGCTACTTACATCCCCCCTCCAGCGCTGTGCACTGCGGCGAAGCCTGAACGGGGTAGAAACTTTAATCGATGATTACGTCACTATTTCAAAAGCTAAAGCCAAAATATTTCGTGTACTTAACATACAAACCCTGCAGATTCGACCCTCTGAAGCGCATCAAATTCTAAAACCGGTACAGCTTCCCTTTAATAGAAGGCCTGTACTTTTCCCGCAATTTGTCACTCAAAGAGCTGAAAGTGTGCTGGGTCACGTTTCTTTAGTCCAATCAAAGCAAAAAAAAAAAAATATTGGTCATACTAAAATTAGGGTTGACCCCCATTTGGATGAAATTCGGACAAGGTGCAGTTTCGGTCATCGAGAGGGCCAAATTTTGGGGTGCGGACGACACTTCCCTAAAATGACGGGAGATCGGTGCCCTGATCTTGGCCCTAGGTTTCGGCTCGACGTCGTTTCAAGGCCGCCGACAGCGTAGCTAAAGGCGTTTAATACTTAACAGAAAAAAGTTGATATTCATTTTCAAGCAGCCGTGAACATTCCTAACTACGAAAACAGTTAAGCCGCTGCATGTGCACTGCGAAGTGCAAAACTCAGACTGAGCCTGATTGAAAAATGTTAGGAAGGCGATAAAAGCAAATGTTCCAGCCTGTTGCTAGCAGCCATCGCATTTGTGAAACTGTACTCGTTAACGACTTCATAAACTTTACTTCCGCTAAAATTAGTTTGAGGTGAATTTGCATTTAACTGAGCATCGGTATGCTGAAAATATTTAGGAATATTGAAACATATCGTAAATATTATGCTTAATATATTATGCCGTGTTGAGACACACGGTATTGAAAAGACAAAAGGAATGTGAGGTGCATGCAGCAAGCTGTTTTTGTTCATGCGGCAAGCGATCGTAATTTGCACTTTCATTCCGCGTACGAGACGCTAATTTATGTGGCTCGCGGTACAGTCAAGCGTGTTGCATGTCTTACTGGTGTTTTTATTCGATAACAAAACGTGAAAAAAGCGCAAACTTAAGAGAGGGAGCGTGTGCCAGCCAATTTCCCGAACGGCGAACGAGCGCTGCCCCAAAAAGCGCGCCGTGTGCAGCGCGTGGGGCCGGCGGGCGAGAATATTCGAGGAAGAAAACGCCGGAGTGGAGGCGAGTGTCGCTACTTTCAAAATATCGAGGGGTTTTAGTCCAACCTAGCACTCCAGGCACCTGGCGGCCGGTTTTGGAACACGAAAAATCATGATTTCGCACTCTTCTCTCCCTCATTCGCTGTTCCATAAACAACCATCACCCCCGCGACAAACTCACCGTCCTTTCTTTCTATTCAAAGCTGTCCATTTGTTGCGATAAAGTGTCCAATTTCAGATAATGCCGAACAATACGTTGCGCGCACAACGATCGCTGCCTGTTCGCACAACGAAAAAAAAAAAGAAACTGATAGCCCAGCAGGGAGTGACGGCTGTTGAAGGAAGAATAAAGAGAGCGAGAGAAGCTGGCCAGATACCTCCCTCGCCTCGGCCACGGAGCAAGAACCATTTAGGAGTGGAAACTACGCTGTTTGCGGCGACCAGAAAAGGTGGAAAGCCCGCGGCGGCACTATCATACTGGCGGCGCCTGTCGGCGTGGAAAGAAATTACCGCTGTTTCGGTTGCCAAGGCAATCAGTCAAGGTTTCTTTGTCGCTGCAGCTTCTACGACGCGCCGCATGCCACCGCCACTGCATACGGCCGCGTCATGCTCCTTGCCTAGAATTGTGACCTTATCTGGTCGCCCGCGCTCGCTCGCGCTGACGGGAGTTTCACCTCCTAAATGGTTTCTTGCTCCGTGGCCTCGGCAGAGAATTCTGGGCCATGGCGCTGTTCATGTTCGCGGTCGACGCTCGCACGATAACCTTCAAATCGCGCTCGACTGTACTCTTCAATAATACGGGGTCGTTGACCAAACCGGGGAGGAAGCGAGTCGATTTGGAAGCCGTGAAGTCCGGGGCGCCGACACGGACAATCACGGAAGAGATGGTCTGGTTCACCGCAGTGGAAGCACAGTGACGGCGGTCAGGCGTGCGCCAAATGTCGGCTTTGCGGCGGGGCAGGGGACGACCGTCGAAATACTGCACTGGTTGCACCGAGAGCAGCGGAACTGTAGACGGTGCGAGAATGGGCGGCAGTGAAGGGGGAGCCTGACTCTGCAGAACTTCCGCATATGTGGGACGGTTGTCGGTCCCCGACCAGAAATGGCGGGCTCGTAACTACAGGCGAAAGAGGGCAGAACTTGCTTTGTTCTTCGTACACGACGCTGCGAATCAGTTCGCGCAAAGCATCAGGATGCCGCTCGGAAGATGCAAACGATTCCGTGATTGTGCTAGTATGGAAAGGTCGGTTATAAGTGACGGCACGTTGTTGCAGCACCCTTTCCATTGTGGTAGCCTCAGCAAGGAATCCGTTGACAGTCGACAGTGGGTTGCGCACAAGGCCTGCCAACAGATGCTCTTTCACACCCGCATCAAGTGCCTGATCTTTTTGTCCTCAGGCATGACTGGATCGGCTCGCCTGAAGAGGCGCGTCATGTCCTCGACGTACGCTTGGACACTCTCATTCGGCATCTTTAAGCGAGAGTGTAGGGCACGTTCTGCATGTTCGCGATGATCCGTGCTGGTGTAAGCCTCGAGCAGTTCACGACGAAATTTCCGCCACGGTGTTAAAACTTGTTCTCGGTTCTCGAACCAGGTACCGGCGCCATCCTCAAGGCTGAAGTAGACGTTCCTTAGTTTGGCAGCACCGTCCTACATGGTTAAAAGCAGCAACACGTTCAAGCTGAAGGAACCAGACCTCCACATCCTCAAAGAGGTCCCCTAGAAAGAAGTTACAGGCCGGTGCGATGCCGGCTAGTTGCTGAGCAGAAGCACTAGATGTCATGGCGACGGATAATGGCTGAAGCTCGAAGACAGTCCCTGGAGCCGTTGACTTGAGCGATGCACCGGGGTGTCCCAATGGCACAGGGCTGGCGCGACGTATTTAAGATGGAGACTCTTGCATAGGTGATAGTTTTACCCAACAGCTCCACCAGAATGTCACGTACACGGTAATTCGGATACCAAGGATAGCTTTTAAGACAGGGGGTTAGCCCAGACAAAAAGGCAGCAAGCAGCACAGACGCAAAAGCGCAAGCGACACTTCGTCGTCTTTTTAACTGCGTCTTCCTTGGATAGATAGATGGATGGAATATAGGAGCGTCCGGCCCCTTTGAAACGGGATGATAGCAGTTGCTATCATGCTCATTTCCCCCTATATCTTAATTATTGTTTTAGATTGGTTAAATATACCATCATTCTATTTCTTGAATTTTTGTTTATAAATTACTAACCTTATGCCACTTTTTGCTTTTAAGCCACCAATCTTCTAATCGTTTTTTGCTAGCTTCCACCACTCCTCAGTCATGAGCCGCCTGGTAAGGTTAGGGACAATATAATTAGACTTATTGAGGAGCAGCAGCTACGCCTAACATTTCAGGTCACGAGATTGCCTATTTCAGTAAAACGACTAGTTGAGCGAGTTGGTACATAATTAAACAAAAACAGCGCGACAGCGGAGACAAGTGAGAAGAAAGAAGACGGGACCAGCGCTGACTAGCAACTGAATATTTGTTTTTAAAAGAACACAAATATATACTCAATTTGCAACCAAGAGCACGATGAGCAGTAAGCGCATTCGCATGCACAAGACCCACAGCATGCCTGATAAACTCGAAGCACTATCATACCCTACAAAACAGCTTTCAAAAAAGCAGACTCGCTTCTGTATAAGGCGATAGACGTTTCGTTGGCACACTCGACTGTTCACAATGGGACGTTGTGGGGTTTGTAATGAGGCTCTACCTACATATGGAAAACGAACTGTTTGCTGCGAATGTAGCATTGGGTACTATCTCGGTGACTGTTCCGGTCTTTCCGAGAGTACATGTTCTTCCATGGGACCTAAAAACATGAAAAATGGCGATATCACGCCTATTGCGGAGAGTCAATCCCGGTGGCTTCCAATGGAAAGCCAATGGAAGAAGAACCATCAGATGTTTCTAAAAAGGTATACCTGTTTTTGAAAAAAAACTTATGATTGTTGCAGAGCTGAAGATAAGCATAGATAGCCTCCTGGCTCTGCCGGCCCAGCTCGAAGAGCGTGTGGTAACAACTGAACTTCACGGAAAAATGTTTGGGCGTGTTGGTTCATCGTCAACAAAGCAAAGCGCTAAAAACCACAAGGACCATGCCCTGTCCCCTCTTCGTCCTTTGAGATTTTAGCGCTTTGCTTTGGTTAAACAACAGTAACTGAGGTTCAATGTTCAGTGGATTTTCTGGCATCCAAATATGACACGCTCCTTGAGACATGCAACGATGCCGTGCAAGCAACAAAGACACTTGAGCAAAAGGTAGCATTTTTCGAAGGAACTATTGGCGAACAAGCTTCGATAATTCACCGAATTCAGTCAGAGCTCAATGACAGTGAACAGTACAGCCGTCTGTCCAATCTAGAGATCAGCGGACTGCCAGTTCAGCCACAGGAAGACCTGCGGGCTGAAATTGCGCAGATACTTCAACACATCTGAGATAACCGCCGTGTACCGCCTACCATCGCGTCAAGAGAATATTCCGGTCGTATTGGTTCAGTTTTCGTCCCCGAACATACGGGAGAAATGGTTGCATGTTAAAGACAAGCTTAGGACGCTAAACAACTGCGACAAGCTCTCTTCAGTCTTCTTCAATGAAAACCCGTAAACTCCGACAAGCAATCGTCAGTCTTCTTCACTGAAAACTTGACCCGTATGAACAGTGAGCTGTTCTGGAAAACTCGAATCCGAGGAAAGGAAAAATCTTTCAGGTTTGTCTGAGTCGAGAATGGCAAAATGTTTGGCAGGAAAGCAGTTTGAGCTTCCACTACCAAAACAGCGTCTCTTTGAGACATTCACAACATGATGTAGAGAGATTGATTCTTATTGCTGTGTCTTCTTTTTCAAGCTTTGATGCATGCTTTGAATCGTTCCATCCAGTCTCACTGAGTTCACTTACAACTCTTCATATTAACATTCGAAATATTCGGAAATATTGGAATCAATTTCTGGTAGTCGCACAAGACCTTTACCAAGTTGTAGGCATATATGCATTCACAGTGATAAATACTGCTGATCATAATACTTGCACGTTCAAGCTTCCAGGTTATACGGAGCATTTCCTTACCCGTCTAATAGGTAAAGGGGGAGGAGTTGCTGCTTTCTTCAAATATTCATTGTCGGTTTCCCATATTAGTACCTCCTTCAACGCTGCAGAAGCTATGGCATTTGAAATTTCATACTGCAACATTTCGAGTCATCTTCTTATCATATACCACCCGCCGTCTGGAAATGTGGCTAATTTTATTACAGAAATTCATGACGTTTGTAAACAAAGGTTCAGCCAAGGTAACCTATGCATAATAGGTGACTTCAATATTGATTTATTAAAGCCTGAGAGAGCATCTGCAGAAAACTACCTATATGGCCTTGCTGACCATGGTATAGAAGCACTACTTTCAGATTGTACTACACTCTAAACACGGTAACCTTTGTAAAGGTGCAAATTTTCACATCGAAATATACCTATAATTTAAAAGTTACACAATGTAACCTTTTCACTTTTAACCTTTGTAAAAGTTACAAATGGTAAAGGTTGCTTCTTTTTATGCATAGGTTACGCCGCTTTTTTAGCACTGTAACCTTTACAAAGGTATACATCATCGAGTTAGGCATAGATTACATGCTCCATAAGGATTACGCCATAATGGCTGGCCTAAATATGGCAAAACGTTTCTTGCAACTTGCTGAAGGTGATAAAATGCAGATGTCGGCTGGATTTCGATTTGAATGGAATTAAAATTGGCCAAACGAGAGAATGGTTTAGAAAGGAGAAAAAAGACAAACTTTGATATGATATAATATGATGGACTACAACATCGTCAAGACTAGAGGAAATACATAACAACAAACTTCACAACTATTGTGTACATTAAAAAAAAAAACTAATTAATGTAACATACGAACGTATGTTCAAGGCATAATTTTGCAAACGTTTTGCAAAACAATATATTGCAATAAATGGGCATGCAAGGGACTGAAATATGGGCCCATATTACGGTATTACTGTTGGCATTCTAAACAGAACCGCGTTGAACAATAAACTCAATAAAGAAAGCTCAGATGAAGTCTTGCTTCGAAAAGAGCTCGTCTACAACATATCACTCTTATTGCAATGTAAATAAAAAATAGGCACTGGGATTGTAGTACTAAAATGAACAAAATAAAAGTATAATTATTCAAGACCAAGTGCTAAGTCAACTTGATATTATGTAAGGGACACTACAGACAAAATATAAAGGGTAAAAATATCAGACCAAGCAATATTGTGGTCACACATTTTATCTCACTTTTTAAAAGAAAGCTCAAAATGACTACAATAAAAGGTCAAGAAAAGGAATAGAAGCAGTGCAGATAATATGAGTTCTTTTAAAACTTTCGGCCACATACAAACCTAACAACAATCAATCGATTTAAACATTTTTACTAAACAGCACACAGACATACGTGTACCTAAGAGCTTTTTCAGAGGTGCGTAACATCAACGAATTCTGCACAACTTTCCTAGATTATGTAAACAAAAACCCTTCGTGACTCCTCCAGTCACTTATTAACAAATATGCACAATGACATGAGCAATAATTTGTAACACTAACAGTGCTATAAGCTTGACAACACTGGCATAGTACATGAACTTGTGTTCATATACTTCAACATATTAGAAAGTTAACAATTGAAGAACATTTCTTTCTAGTAAATTAGAACACGCTATTTTTTTTCAAGAGCATGAACAGGCTCTTAAGTCTGTTAGTCAGTATAGTCCACGTGGCACTACAGTGTCGGGCAGGGCAATCTTCTGCAGCAGGATGAGTATGGCGGAAATGCCGGCGGTTAGTCGAGGTTGTTATGTAATACGTCACCAAGCAGAAGAGAGGGTACGAGGTTGCCGTTGCTGATCGAGGTCACTTCTTTACTTCTTCCAGCGTAAACGCAAGTGTGTTCAGCACAGGTATATACATGAGGCGCAATCACTTGAAACTCTTCAGGCAGTGGGATCTCCGGAATGTTAAATTAGAGTCAGTGAGCAACAATTCGTACTTAAAGCATGGCTGATATTTTCACCAGAGTGAAACATGTGGCATACGGAGAAAACGAGACGGACTGGCGGGCACTCACAGAGGCCTAAGCTTTCGTGTTTTCTTTTTTTCATTCCAACCTGACAACCTGAGCCCCATAGGTGAGTACGACGTTGCGACGTGAACATGGTGTTTTCGTCTAGAAATAAACTGGGTCGATTATGTGCTGCTATCGAGCGGAGAGACACTCCGCGGGTGAAGATGAATGGGTGTGGTGTTAAGCACTCTGATCCGTTGGGGAGTGTGCCTGCGGGGTGGTTTACACCGTTCCGTTTTCCTGCGGCCTCCACTATTCGGGTCAGACGGGGTGCTCCATTAATGTGTGCCTACGTGAGCATGCCAGGTCACTCGAAGGCAGGTCGGGGACACACTTCTCCAAGCATGTCAAGAGTCATGATTGTACACCGCTGTTCCTTGAATCATGCGTTATCTGGAAACATAATGACAAGACAGCCCGAGAAATTGTGGAGGCGTTTAAAATAAAAGAGTCATCGGACAAATGTGTAAGCGTGCCGTCCTTATTGCTGTTTGATGCTGAATTTGACTATCTAAAACATTTGATACGGTGATACGGTTGGACACCAGATCGGTTTTAATATGAGCCTTGTAGCCATCGACCGGAGTGCGCATGTGTTGCCTTTTGTTTCTTTTGTAAGAATGGGGGGTTTATTCAGCAGATTAACAGGACTTGATCAGCAGGACTGAGCAGATCAGCGGCGAACAAAGCGGTAGCGAACACAGTCACACCCAGCACGCGCAGCGATCACGATGCCACCGACTGACATGTTCCTTGTGCACTTCTTCCTCTTCACAATTACCCGCGGGACGAAAAGGAGACATCCTGGCAACTTACGGCGTGAGCAAGACGGCAGGGTCGTAATAGGGTTTAAGGCGCTGGACGTGAACAATCTCGCGTCCGCGCCGGCGTAGATCATGGGACGGCGTAACAGGTTCCACCACATAATTAACCGGAGAGGTGTGCTCCAGAACACGGTATGGGCCATGGTATTTAGCAAGAAATTTTGAAGACAGCCCAGGGGCATTGGAAGGTATTCATAGCCACACAGAGCGCCAGACGAGAAGTGCGGTGTCGGGTGTTGGCTGTCATGGTTGGATTCATGGCGGTACTGGGTGTTAGCCGTGAATGCGCGGGCGATTTGTCGACAGTCTTCACCATGCTGGGCTGCTTGAGACGCAGGTGTATACTATGATATGTCTGGCTGATACGGGAGTATGGTGTCGATTGTAGCAGAGAGGTGACGGCCGTAGAGGAGAAAAAAAGGAGAGAAGCCTGTAGTAGACTGCGTTGCGGTATTGTATGCATACGTGACATACGGAAGGACGAGGTCCCAGTTTGAGTGGTTGGAGGAGACGTACATAGAGAGCATGTCGCCAAGGGTACGATTGAAACGCTCAGTGAGGCCATTAGCCTGGGGATGATAGGCGGAGGTGGTTCTATGAATAATGTTGCACTTGGTGAGCAAGGCTTTCACAATGTCACTCAAGAAAACGCGTCCTCTGTCGCTGAGCAGCTCTCGAGGTGCGTCATGGCGAAGAACAAATCGTTGAAAAATGAAGGAAGCTACTTCTGACGCTGTGGCAGATGGAAGTGCGGCGGTTTCTGCATACCTCGTCAGATTATCAACGGCTACGATAGCCCAGCGGTTGCCTGCCGCAGTGTAGGGAAGCGGCCCGTACAAATCAATGCCGACGCGGTCGAAAGGACATGGTGGGCTGGGTAACGGCAGCAACTCCAGCAGAACGTTGAGGAGATACTTGAACGTACTTGAGTACAAAGGTGTACATACCCCGCCAGTAGTAACGCAGCCGGAGACGAGTGTATGTCTTGAAGACGCCCGCTTGACCGGATTGTGTGTCAGCGTGGAAATAGTCACAAATTTGCGAACGTAGCTGCCGGGGAATAACTAGCAACCACTTGCGGCCATCGGCGCAGTAGTTGCGGCGGTAGAGGAGGTTATCACGAATGGCGAAGTGGGAAGCATGGCGGCGGAGAGCACGCGATGGAGAAGCAGCTGTAGGATTGGAGATAAAATCAAGGATAGAGTTTATCCAAGGATCTTGCCGCTGCGCTGACGGCATGTCATTGATGTGAAGCGATGGCGGGGAATCGTCGGAAGGGGAAAGGCTCGCGACCTCAGCTGTAAGGGGGCAGCGGGAAAGTGCATCGGCGTCGTGATGTTCGCGGCCAGAGCGGTAAACAACGCGGACATCATATTCCTGAAGGCGACGAGCCTATTTTGCCAGTCTGCCGGACGGGTCTTTCAGTGAGGAAAGCCAGCAAAGCGCATGGTGGTCCGTCACTACGTCAAAAGGGCGACCATAGAGGTAAGGGCGGAATTTAGTAAGAGCCCAAATAATCGCTAAGCATTCTTTTTCAGTGACAGAGTAATTGGATTCAGCCTTCGTGAGTGTACGGCTAGCATAGGCGACCACGTATTCAGTATAACCTGTTTTGCGCTGAGCGAGCACAGCGCCGAGACCAATACCACTGGCGTCTGTGTGGACCTCAGTAGGCGCTGTGGGGTCGAAGTGACGTAGGACAGGCGGTGCCGTGAGGATGTCTCGTAAAGCATTGAAGGCATCGTCGCACGCTGGTGACCACGACGAAAGGTCGGAACTGCCGGACAGAAGTTCTGTCAAGGGAGCAGCAATGGAAGCAAAATTCCTAATAAAGCGGCGAAAGTAAGAGCACAGCCCGAGGAAGCTACGCAGATCTTTGATGGAAGTCGGTTTGGGAAAGGCTGTTACGGCACGAAGTTTGGCAGGGTCTGGAGATACACCTTATTTGGAAACAACGTGGCCGAGAATGGTGAGCTGGCGGGCGGCAAAACGACATTTTTTCAAATTCAGCTGCAGTCCGGCATCAGATAGGCAGGTCAAAACGTGCTTCAGACGGTAGAGGTGTGTGTCAAAGTCACGAGAAAAGACTACAATGTCATCGAGGTAGCAGAGGCATGTCTTCCACTTTAGGCCACGCAAAATGGTGTCCATCATCCGCTCAAACGTTGCCGGAGCATTACAAAGGCCAAACGGCATAACTGTGAATTCGTTCAAGCCGTCCGGAGTTACAAAGGCAGTTTTGGGGCGATCAGCCGCTTCCAAGTGGACTTGCCAGTACCCGGAACGTAAATCTAGGGAAGAAAAGAGTTCGGTGCCTTGCAAACAATCGAGAGCGTCGTCGATGCGTGGGAGAGGATAGACGTCCTTTCGCGTAATCTTATTAAGGCGGCGATAATCGACACAGAAGCGGATAAAACTATCTTTCTTTTTTACAAGGACAACAGGTGAGGCCCAAGGGCTGCTTGAGGGCTGAATCATGCCATTCTGGATCATTAGGTCGACTTGCTCTTCAATAGCCTGCCGTTCGGTTGCAGACACACGATAGGGGCGCTGTCGTAGTGGCGCGTGGGTGCCGGTGTCGATGCGATGAGTGACTGTAGAAGTTTGACCTAAAGAACTTTGATGAGAGTCGAAGGAGGAGCGAAAGTGATGTCGTAGGTTAAAAAGCTGAGTGCGCTGCTCCGGAGGAAGCTCGGCATCGATGGAACGGAGGAACAAGTCTAGAGGGGGGAGCGGGCGCAGGTGAAGGGGGGCTGAGCGCAGTCACGGCACAGTGCGGCGCGTCGTCAGGTTCCTCAGAGATCAGAAGAGATGCGATTGGCTGAATACTTTCGAGGCATTCGCCCTGGCGCAAAGCAGTAGGGGAGTTAAATGGGTTAGAGACCCATAGCATGGAAAGGCCAGCGGAAATAGCGAGCACTGCGTAGGGCAATGGAAGGCACTTGCGGCGCAGGAAAGTATGGGCTGGTGTGAAGAGAACGGTGTCATCGCTAATAGATGCACAAGCGACACGAACAAGCACTGAAGAGCAGGGAGGAGGGTCGATATCTTCGGCGACGAGGGCTTTAGCACAGAAATTTCGTAGATCAGCGTCTGGTAAGGCATCAGGTGAAGTCGAGAACCCCACTTCAGCTCGAGCACAATCAATAATAGCAGCATGACGCGACGGGAAATCCCAGCCTAAAATTACAGCGTGCGAGCAACTTGGCAGCACGACAAACTCAATCGTATAAAGGGAATTCTGGATAACTACTCGAGCGGTGCACGCTGCTAAAGGCTTGATATGCTGAGCGCTGGCCGTTCGCAACGAAAGTCCCGCCATTGGCGTCTTCACATTCTTTAAAGTGCGACATAGTTTTGCGTCCATTACCGAAATCGCAGCACCAGTGTCAATTAGAGCCATGACAGCAACACCCTCGACGAAAACTTCAATTAGGTTTGTCGGCGACAGATGGGGACTTGGGAAGTTCGACTGGGTCGCAGTTCTCGCCTCAGGAACTGCGGCCTCTAGTTTTCCTCATGTGAAGCGTTCTGTCGACGTCGCCACGGAGAGATAGAGCGGCGTCGCGGCGACGGTGAACGGCGGTCGGACAAGGCTGAGCGGTCTGGAGAGAAATGAGGGCGGGCTGGAGGCTCAGTAGGCGCGGAATACTGAGGCGTCGGAGACCAGTATGCAGAACCATGAGTAGGTGGTGCCGACACCGTGAGACGGTTGCGGCAATAACGAGAAATGTGTCCAGCACGCCCGCAAGTGTAACCAATTGGCCGGTTATCCGTCGTGCGCCAGGGATTGCGGGGTCTTGGAGCCGGTCGCATAAACTGCGCAAGTTCTCGCGCAGGCACAGGAGGCGGCTGAACGTAGGCAGGTGGCGGTGGAGCATATGTAGGTGGCGGTCGGGCCGCAACAGCCGGATATGTTAACGGCGCTGTAACAGGCATGGGTTGAGGGGCTGGAGGAAGAGATTCAGCTACCTGTTCTTGAATAATGTGGCCCAAACTGGGAGCTAGGTGTGAGGAAGGTTCTTGATGGCAGGATATAAGGGAGAGCTGTCGAGCAACTTCTTCCCGAATGAAGCTCTTAATTTGTGGCAGGAGCGCAGAATGTTCGCCTGCCTCTGTCAGGCCAGCAAGGGACTCAGAGTGCATGGTGTTCGCGCGAGTTATGGCCCTTTGTTTCCGCAGTTCATCATAACTTTGACACAGTGTGACCACTTCCGCATCGTCATCGATGCCTTGCAGAATGTGCTTGATCTTCTCGGCCTCTGACATGTGTGGGTTAACGCGCTTGCACAAGTCGACGACGTCCTCGATATAGCTCGTGAAATTTTCGCCAACTTGCTGAGACCGCCTACGCAAGCGCTGTTCAGCGCGGAGTTTCCTCACAGCTGGTCGGCCGAAAACTTCAGAGAAGCTGGCTTTAAACGCGGACCATGATGGAATGTCCGCTTCATGGTTTCGAAACCATAGGTTTGCTACGCCGGTGAGATAGAAAATGACGTTACTTAACTTTGTTTCCGCGTCCCATTTGTTGTAAACGCTCACTCGTTCATAGGATGTGAGCCAGTCCTCGACATCGCGGTCGTCAGTGCCGCTGAAGATGGCGGGGTCTCGCTGGCGGAGGGAGCCGGGACAGATGATGGCCGAGCCAACTTGTACGGCTTGGTGGTTGACGTCCTCAGGCATCGCAGGAGGTGGTAATGTACGGCTGCGGAGTTCCAGGGCGAGAGGATAGATCCTACCCAGCACCTCCACCAAATGTAAGAATGGGGGTTTATTCAGCAGATCAACAGGACTTGATCAACAGGACTGAGCAGATCAGCGGCGAACAGAGCGGCAGCGAACACAGTCAGACCCAGTACGCGCATTGGGTTTTTTCATATATATTACATGTCCCAATAAATTTTGACAGTTGATACTGAGCACTTGGTCTGTCTTTCTCCGTATCTGTCCTCGTCCCTGTGGTGCCACAACAAGATATAAGAAGTATAATTGCCAAAAACAAAAAACAAAATAATAAATGATACTGGCTTACAGCTGACATTCTCGCAACCAGCAAATAGAAAGAAGCGCTTTGGTGAAAATGCTGCGCTTCATCGAAAAATGCAAACTTAAGAAGTTGTGTGTGTTCCTTGTTCTTTTGTCCTTGTCCCAGCGCAGCGAAACCATAATGCTTGCAAACTTAAGAATTGAATTTCGAGCTGCTAGGAGAAAGTAATCGCTCTTCTTCGGTCCGCTAAAAGACGCTAGCCAGTAGCCAGCTTCACAATTGCAACCATGACGTGGCCAAAACACGGGCTATCGTGAACGAACTACGTGGGCGTCAGCGTAGACCAAGGACGCAAAATAGCCTAGTTTTGGTCTAGAATGCTGAATTGGACGAGTTGGTGCTTTTGCATTTTAGGAAACGTAGCTCAAGGAAGACAAGGACAAAATAAGAGCTCGTGTGTGTATCCCTTAATTTGTCCTCGTCTTCTTTGCGCTACGTTTCCTAAAATAGTTTTGGCCACTTGACGTCATCTTTGGCAAATGGTTTTAATAACCTTTTTTTCCAAACATTATAAGAAAAGATGTCGGATTCCATTCATTCTAATTTTGATAGAAATGAAGTGGCATTTGGTCTTTTTCTTGATGTTAAGGAGGCATTTAATACAGTACATCACGCCATTCTCTGTGAAAAATTGTATTCTTATGGGTTTCGTGGTCCTTTTCAAATGTTACTAAGAAATTATGTGTCTCAGAGATCCCAAATGGTGGAACTTGGACCTGTGCAAAGCAGAATTATAGACTTACATAGTGGTGTTCATCAGAGATCCATCTTATCTCCTTTCTTATTTGATCTCTATGTCAATGGCCTACCCAGTGTTATACCTTCATCACAGATTTATCAATATGCAGATGACACCCTCTTCATCTCAGCTAATGCAGATTTTTTGTGCGCATTCCGACAACTTCAAGATGATGCCACCAAGTTATAAGGTTGGTTTCAATGTAACTTGATTAAAATAAACCCCCCAAAACTCAACTAGTGTGCTTTAGCAATGCACGCAAACCAATCCCGAAAAACACAACAGTTGTTTTGCACAGCTCCAGTTGCACTGCATGTTCTTGCTACCCCATTGCATGTGTTCCGTCCGTGAAATATACTTGCATTTACATGGACAGTGATTTATCCTGGAACACATACAACGTGCACCTCAGTAGGAAGCTCAGAGGCGTCGCGTGCTTGCTCTATGCTCAAAGGGCCTACCTGCCGTTTGCCATAAGACGTTTAATTGCACAGTCTTTGCGATATTCTTTGCTGAGATATGGCATGTGCTGTTTCTTTAACTGTTCTGCAACATAGCCAGATAGGATAAACCGTATTGTCAAGAATACGGCTAAGACTGTCATCTATTCAACACCGCATACACTGTGAAGTGTATTCCTTTCTTCAGGTCTGCCATCCTTTGACACTGTGTTCAAACAAATCACTGTACTTAGATATTTCTGGAACTCTCAATTTAGGCTGCAGAATGTTAAACGTAGTCCGCTACGGAAAATTCCTCGATATTTTGTCTCTACAGTGCGAACTCACTTTGATATGTCTGTGAGGTCATATTATATTCCATGTATATTCAATGAGCTGCCTGATGAAGTTTTCAATTTGACCACTTGCAGGCAGTTACGGGATGCTATTGCCGAGCTTGAGCAGCTCTAGTGCATGCTGTTTTCGTTTACAAAAAAATATATATATTACTGTGATCAGGAAACACAGGTTGTTGCTGCCGCCGGAAGGCGCCCTACAAGCACAATTGTGGCTTTGGCGCGTCCGCGTCCTGTATTGATTCATTGAAGTGGGTAAATTATTGTTATTATTATTATTATTATATTATTATTAATCTTATTATTATTATTATTTATTGCGCAATTTGTGTCAGCGATGCGTCCATCGCCTTGTACAGAAGCGAGCCTGCTTTGTTGAAATCTGTTTTGGAGAATATGACGGTGGTTCGCGTTTATCAGGCATGATGTGGGTCTTTCAACTGCGCATGCGCTTACATGTTTTATATTTAGAGGTTAAACTTCTGAATAAAATAGTTATTAGTTTGCGCTCGTCTTGTAGTCTCCTCTGTTTTGTGTTGTCCTTTTTTGTGCATAGCCTTTCATGGGCATTACAAGACTCAAGCCAACTAGCCCGATAACATCTCTTGTTGAAACCTCGATACCATAAATGCCCGTCCTTCAGTACAGTATATGCCTCACTCGGCCTACTGCCTCATTAAGCCCTATGATATTCCATTGCATGCTCTCTAATTTCTTTAACAGCACTGCTAAACTAGCCTCACTAGCTCAGTTCAGTTCAGTCGTTTAGTCGCGTCCGACTCTTCGTGACCCTATAGACCATGTCACGCCACGCTTTCCGGTCTCTCACTATCTTCCTAACATCACATAACTTCATCTGTAGCGCCTCGAGGATGCCATCTAACCATCGCGTTCGCTGCCTACCCCTTATCCGGCGACCCTCAACCTTACCCAACATCAAATCTTTCTCCAGCCTCCTCTCTTCTCATCAGATGACCAAAGTATCTGAGATTTAACTTTATAATTTGACCCTCGAATGAGCAGTCAGGGTTTATGGTCGACAATATCGACTGATTTGATCTTCTGGCAGTCCAAGGAACTCTCAAGAGTCTTCGCCAGCACCACAATTCAAACGCGTCAATTCTTCGGCGGTCAGCCTTCTTCACAGTCTAACTCTCGCAACCACACATCACAACTGGAAAGACCATAGCACGAGTTATACGGATCTTGGTTGACAGACTAATGTCTCTGCTCTTTACTAGGCGGTCAAGGCTAACCATGGCTCTTTCTCCCAGAAGCAGGCGTCTCCTAATTTCATGGCAGCAGTCTCCTTCCGGGGTAATCTTGGAGCCCAAGAAGAGAAAATCTGTCACAGCTCCCACTTCTTGCCCCTTGATGCTGCAGGACGTGATAGGGCAAGACGCCATAATCTGTCTTTTTAATGTTCAGTTTAAGCCCAAACTTCTCACTCTATTCTTGTACGCGCATCAGAAGTCTCTTGAGTTCCACTTCACTTTCTGCCATTAAAGTGGTATCATCCGCATATCTAAGGCT
Organism: Amblyomma maculatum; assembly: GCA_023969395.1. NCBI lineage: Eukaryota > Metazoa > Arthropoda > Arachnida > Ixodida > Ixodidae > Amblyomma > Amblyomma maculatum. The sequence goes on from JAJIZL010029323.1 coordinate 83,473, forward strand.
GTTGATACGTTTTCCAGCAATCTTCACTCCAGCTGAAGACTCGTCCAGACCGGCCTTCCTCATGATGCACTCTGCATATAGGTTAAATAGGCAGGGCGACAGTATGCAGCCTTGCCTCACTCCTTTCTCAATCGGAAACCAATCAGTAAGACCATGCCCAGTTCTGACTGTGGTCTCTTGCCCTTCATTTCTCTCGCTGTCACTGCTGCCTTGAGTGCCTTGCGTGTTCTTTCTAGCCTTCTGTTATTTGCATTTTTTTTTTCACATGGCTAAAGAAGTTGTGATGTTATTCCAGGAGTTTAGAGAGGAAGTGAAGGCAGAATTGAAAAGCTTGAAGGATGCTCTTGAACGCAGTTTTAGGTCCGAACTGAGGAATGTGAAAACTTCTGTTGATGAAATGAAAGAAAGCATTGACTTTATGAGCAGGTCGCTTGATGAGACAAACCAGCGACTTGATGTAAGCTTGAGCGAAAACAAAGAACTGAAAAAGGAGAACCAAATGCTTCAGCAGAAGCTTTTGAAGGCCGAGAAGGACCTAGCTGAAACTCAAGCACAGCTCATTAAGTCTGAACAATATTCGCGTAGCAGAAACCTAGAAATAAAAGGAGTAGTGGAGGAGCCAAATGAAGATCTTGCACAGGTGCTTGGGGAAATTGGTGAGGCAATTGGCGAACCTATTACGTGGAATGACATTGATGTGTGTCACAGGGTGCCGACCAAAGATGCAAACGAGAAAAATATTATCATTCAATTTCAACGCCGTGAAAAACGTGACAAAGTTCTTCAACTAGCTAAAAAGAAACGAGTAACAAACACTACCCTAGGCCTGACTTCAGATGAGCCCATTTTCATAAATGAGCACCTATGTCCAGCTATGAAAAAACTGTTAGGCATGGCTTCTACCCGTAAACACGAGCACGGCTGGAAGTTCGTATGGACACGAAATGGTTCCATCTTTGCTCGGCGCACTACGTAATCCCCAATCATTCCGATCACTCGAGAAGACGATCTAGACAAGATCAGCAGCGACGCGCATGATACTGTGTCACCTGCAGTCGTCCCGAACAGCGATGTTTCTGCTTAAGAGGGTCCTCTGATGATTATCGATGTACATACCAGAAATGGCCGGTGCTTTCACTTCTCCCGAAGTCGTCGCTAAACTTATCAGACAAAATACCATATCGAAGTGTCTTAAACCGCTCCATTTAAATGCAAGATCAATCGAGTCAAAAATGGATGACATATCGGCATTGATAAAATCTTGTCATTGCAACTTTGATGTTCTTTTTTTTACGGAGACGTGGTACAACCAAAACTCTGAATATTTTGTGCTACCTGAATATCACCATTTGGTAAGTGCACTCGACTAATTCGTTCATACTTATCCTCACGCTCACAGTTCGTTGAAATTAATGACCATAAGTCACAAATACGATCCATACAAAGTGGTATGCCTCAGGGCAGCATTCTTGGTCCAGTCCTTTTTCTATTGTATATAAATGATATAGTGCTAATAGATAATGTGTCCAAATTTGTCATCTACGCTGATGATTGTAACATATTTTGTAGTGGAAAAAATGTGACGGATATTCTACCACTCGCAAGCTTAGTTTGTTTTCGGCTGCAGGATTGGACTGAGAAGAACAGCCTCTTATTAAATGAATCGAAAACAAAATGTGTTTTGTTCCGTGCACCCAGTATATGTCTAGAAATGCCTGAAACCATCATCATTGGTCCATATATCTGTGAAAACACTTGGCGTTATTTTCTCTGAACACATGCTTTGGAACGACCATGTCGATCATCTTTGCTCAAAAGCGCGAAAGGTAGTTGGCATTCTCAATAGAAATCGACATTTATTTCCTGCCAAAATTAAACAGCTTTTGTACAATTCCTTATTCCATTCCGTGCTCAGTTACTGCGCACTGGTGTGGGGAAACACTAGAGCGCATAATTTAAACAAACTAATCTTACTACAAAAAAGAAGCTGTTAGGGCGATAGAAAGTGTTTCATTCAACGAGCATACTAAACCTCTATTCTACAAGTACAAAATATTGAAAGCCGATAGCATATACAAGTTCAAACTAATAAAAAGTTACAATGCAGCAATGCAGGGCAATTTAGATGCATTCCTCTCACTCGCCAATCTCCATAAGCAAGAATACATATACCCTCATCGCCATAAACTACCATGGAAAGTTCCCGTCACGCACACAGGTTATGGCCGCCAACGCGTTGAATACACACTCCCCCACACACTCAATGACTTTGCGAAGCAAGACATATACACTACGAAACTTAACAAAAGGGACATAGAGAAGCTATTTATAAAATAGCATTAGTGTAACTAGATATTTCTTTTTACTTTCGTTTTGTACAGTTCCTAGTACACTGAACAAAAATCTGAAATGTTACAGTGCGGTCATTGTTGTCAGGGTGGTTGGAGCTTTGTCAAGCTGCTATTTTGCAGCTTTTTCTCCCACCCCCTTTTTTCGCCATGTATTTTTTGTTTCGGTGAAAATAAAAATTGATTGATTGATTGATTGATTGATTGATTGATTATACATGTTCCTGAGGAGACAGATGAGGTGAATTGGAACTCCCATCCCCTGGAGAGCTTGCCACAATCTGCTGTGATCTACGCAGTCAAACGCTTTCGCATAATCAATAAAGCAGAAGTAAATGGGTTTCTGGAACTCTCTTGCTTTTTCCATGATCCAGCGAAGGTTGGCAATTTGGTCTCTAGTTCCCTTGCCCTTGCGAAACCCAGCTGGCACGTTCGGAAGTTCCCGATCCACATACTAGCTAGGATCCTAGTATTAAACGTTGCCAGGGTCAGTTTCCAATGGCGGCCTGTCATCGGAGCCAGAAATTCTTAGCACCCCCGCTGCGTCGCAGGTCTGACGGCTGCCGTGGTCAGTTGCTCCGCAGCAGCTCGTGACTGAGGGCCGGGTTTATAGAACTAACCATGGGAGGTTGCGGCCAATTACTGCACCAGGGCGGCCAACTCCTGTTCAGGCGAGGGAGTGCGTTATCGGAGGTGTTCACCGGTACCAGGTCACACCCCAAACCTGTATCATACAATTCCGTAGAGAATTGAGCCTCGTTGGGCTAATTGGTTAATCATGACTTCAAAAACAGCGCAGATAAAAGAAGGGACGAGAAGGCACAAGAGAATAGAGCTCTATTCTCTTGCGCCTTCTCGTCCCTTCTTTTTACCTGCGCTGTTATTGACGTCCATCGACAAGCGTTTTTTTTTTTTTTTTTATCCGGTAGAGAATTGCGAGGCACCTTAATACGAAACACTGTCCCTTTGCATGGGAGGCGGATGCTCTACGTCTACGCCACCGCTGCAGCCAGCCAAAATCAATGCGAAAGTAACAGTGCGCCTGTAACAATTTTTAAAACTTTTATTCTTCACAAAAGGTCAGCAAGCGATGCTTATTCCAATTCGCCGTATCGCATCAACGGCCATGAAAAAGACTGCGCTGCTCCTAACATCCTGAAAAACGTCTCAAGGAGCTCTCAGCCGACTAGGAAGGTAATGACTGAGAAGTGAGTCGATTAGTTATTTATACAGGTATGTATACTGGCGCTATTCGTTCATCAAGAAAAAAAAATAATTTCATCAATGTCGGTTTCGCTAAAAATATATTATTAATTCGTTTATTTACCCTTGACTCAAACTGATCTTGAACCGCCTAATATTATGCAAGCTTACATGTGTGCAACTGCTTTAGTGTTGCTTTTTCTTTCTTTATTGCAGAAGTAGCCTCCTTTGGCGTCATCGCATCTAAGCAGCGATAATAAGAGATGCCGGAATGTCGACAAGCAATGACTCAAAGATGCCTTCCACGGGGAGTATGTGTGCCTTCTCTGGTTTTCCTTTTCACGAATTTCCGACTGGATACCCAAGAAGAGCGCGGGTCAAGGCATTCCACCTTTGGTTGTCTACAAAGTTCTAAATCCAGCTGCCAAATACTGGGCTGAAAGTTTTGTACCAATAAAAGTATTCATGGAAATCAGTGTTTGAATTTCCATTGATGCGTTCACTCTGGAACACTCTAAGACTTGACTTGTGTGGAAATGCTGCATTTAAAGTGAGTTCCCTGATTAAGCGAATCGTACTCCTTTAGCACCCTCAACGTCATATTATAGCAGTAAAAATTACTCCTAAAATTACCTGTTTAATCTACTTTAAAGGAAGGAGCCGAAATACTCCTCAAAGGAGTATGTAACCGTCCTGTTAGATGCCACGAAAACTCCTTAGTGACCCGACATATACCCCAAAAAGAACCCCTGTCCTGACAGAATTAAAATGTTTACTCCTTTGAAGACCTCAAATACCTCTCCGTACGCGAGAGCAAAGCAGATACTCCTATCCTGTGGAGTTAAAAAAAAAAATAAAAGAAACCATCCGTTCGGGAGTGTGCTAGGCCGCGGGCAATTTACTCCTCTTTGGGTGGTTTTAAGTTTACAGTGCGAGCACTCCGTCTATTATTCTGTGAGGTAAAGAAATTCAATATTTAGAAGGCGTAAATGCGTATCGTCAGGTTTGGACCTTTTGCACCTTTTTTCCCGGTTACTTTTGTTTCAAATTTTGTTTTGTGTTTCACGCCTTTAGGTTTAGTCCATTGTTATGGTTCGAAAACCTCCATTTGTTACATGTTTCTCGTTAGCACCATCTCGTTTTCTTTTGGTGTAGCTCTTGGTGCTGGCTCCTTTCAGTTTTGTAATGACTTCTTTCCGTATTCCTTGTTATTTTTGAAATTTTATAGTCGTTCTTTCTTAGAGTTTTATTGTTAACTGTCTTAAATTTTAAACTGTTGTATTTTTAGCTTTGCCTTGTCGGCGTGCTCTACTTAGATTAGTTAGTTGTGATTAGATTACACTTTCTTCTGATTTCTTTCTATGCATTTCTGGCGCATTTACGATATCGCGCCTCATTCTATTACGCCTCACTCGCACAGCCGGTTTTCCTTCCTCTGTCGCACTGAAATTTCACTAGGTGTGGAGTTCATGGTCCCATTACTCTCCGAAATCGGACGACCAGCGCCGTATACACTTGCTCCCTCTAGAGGCGGAGCAAGGGAATTCTGGAACCATATAAGCTGGCTAGGGAAGAAGAATCAAAGAAAGCAGGATCGGATTCAAGATAACGAGGGAAATTTTTTAAAGGGAGACAACGCAGTGAACTACATTACATCAATTATAGCCGAGTCATTTAAGAGCGACGATAGGGTAATCCCCGCAAATCAGGAAGCAACACAAGGTAGCAGAATACAAAGCAGCTTAGAACTGACCAATCTAAACTGGAAAAAGGCAGAAAAAAATATTCCTAAAAGCACATCTACAGGAATAGATGGAATTCCGATGAAGTTGATTAAGATCAAGTTGATTAATGAACTCGGTCTAAAAAGTAAGGAAACGTTGCTAAAAGCTCTGGAAACGGTCATAACGAATAAGCAAATTCCAGACAGCTGGCGGCAGAGTAAAATGAATTTGATTTATAAAGGGAAAGGAGACAGGATGCACATAAAATCCTACAGGCCGATTACCATAACATCTGTTATGTACAGGTTAGCCATGCAGGCGGTGAAATTAAAGGTGCAAGCATGGGTAGAAAGTAACAGGATACTCGGAGGACTTCAGGACGGCTTTAGAAATGGTAGGCGCTTAGATGACAGCCTGTTCGTGCTTACCCAATGCATCGAAATATCTAGAGTGGAAAATAGACCTTTGTATTTGGCATTCCTGGACATAAACGACAACGTAAGCAGGGAACTCCTGTTGAACATATTAAAAGACGTAGGTATCGGTTATGAGATAATAGAGTTCCTACAGGAAATATACCGGGATAACACAGTAGAAATTACGTGGGAAGGGATAAGAAGTACGGAGGATGTCAAAGTATGCAAAGGATTAAGGCAAGGCTGTCCTCTATCACCGGTGCTGTTCATGCTTTATATGATAAACCTGGAACGGAGGATACAAGACAGTAACCTAGGTTTTAACCTGTCATATAGATTAGGTGGAAAGGCAGTAGAGCAGCGCCTCTCGGGTGTGATGTATGCAGACGATATTGGGCTGCTAGCTGAGAGTCTGGAAGAATTGCAAACTCTAGTTAAGTATTGCGGAGACGAAGGGGACGCTCTAGGTTTCAGTCTCAGCGCAGTTAAGTCGGGTCTGATGATTTTCAACGGCTCAACTGATCAGGTTCTTAAAATACAAGGCCATGAAATACCTAGAGTAGCAGAATATAAATATCTGGGGGTATGGGTAAACGAAGCATTGGCATACATTGGAAAGCATGAGCAATCACTTAAGGCCAAAGGGCGAAGGAATGCTGGGATAAATAAGCATAAGGCATTGTGTGGATACAATAGGTATGAGGTTTTGAGGGGTATTTGGAAAGGAATTATGGTGCCCGGACTTACTTTCGGAAATGCGGTTTTGTGCCTAAAATCAGAGGTACAGTCGACATTAGAAATAAATCAGAGATCCGTTGGATGATTAGCACTAGGTGCCCACGGCAAAACTACAAATGAGGCGGTACAGGCAGATATGAGCTGGGCATCTTTCGAAGTACGGGAAGCTCAGAGTAAAATATTATATGAGGACCGCCTGAGAAAATTTGGACAGTAACAGATGGGCAGCTAAAGTATTTAAATACCTGTACATAAAAAGCGTTGACTCACAATTTAGGAAAAGAACTAGGAAACTAACTAGTAAGTATGCTAGTCACAAGGACGGAGAAACACAGAGCATTAAGCAACAGGTGAAAAACACAGAAGGTAAAAATTGGATAAATTCGATGGAAAAGAAACAGAGTGTGGAATTATACCGAAAGTGGAAAATGCAGATCAGGACGGAAGATTTCTCTGATAACTCAAGAGGCAGTGTCCTACTTTTTGAAGTTAGATCAGGGTGCCTTAAAACACGCAGCTACAAAAAGAAATTTAACAATGGAGATGACGCATGTGCGGTATGTGGAAACTCCACTGAAACAATTGACCATATTATACTCGAATGTAATGGTATCCATCCGGAAGTTGATGCAGGGGCAATCACTGTTCCTGAAGCTTCGGGGTTTCGGTGTTCCTGAGTGGCCGGGTGAATAAATCGGCGGTGGAAACTAGCAAACAACGACTGGAAGATTGGTGGCTTAAAAGCAGAGAAATGACAATGTTAGTATTGTAGGAACAAAAATTTAATAAATAGAATGATGGTTTAGTTAACCATTTTAAATCAATAATTAAGATATAGGGAGAAAAACGAGCATGATAGCTACTGCTACCACCCCGTTTCAAAGGGGACGTTCCTATATTCCATCCATCCATCCATCCATCCATCCATCCATCCATCCATCCATCCATCCATCCATCCATCCA
>JAJIZL010029324.1:0-14362 GCA_023969395.1 Amblyomma maculatum
ATATATATATATATATATATATATATATATATATATATATATATATTTGACAGTGGTCATGAAAAAAAAAATCCCATGCTTTGAAACAATTCATCCGGCGATATTCTGTGGCGTCACCATTACTCTCTGTTCACAGCAACAATATCTGTTATAAATCAAATCATCGCTGTAAGCCAGGTGCTAAAATCCTTTCATCATCTCATATGCATAACATATATGCAAAAAATACATTCACGAGGAGGGCAGAGCAGATTTTGTTTAGGTGCTTCACAAGCCTTCTCCACTGCTGTTTTATTGTATTTGAGTGTATATGGGACAAAAGCCACCAACAATGAGCTGTTTTGTGAAATTATTGACTACACAAACAGTCTTAAGAGCATCAATCTGCTCATCTTGAGGTGCTTTGAAGCTTGACATTGCGCTGGTTGTGCATTTTGTGAAAAAGTGCATGCGGGTAGAAGCAGTGATTTCAGCTGCACCAATCTGACAGTGGTCAGAGCACCCAAGTTAGCAGGTTTGATTGGCCAGTAGCATACTGAGTACAAGCTGTCTGCTTGAATTTAGGCTGAAGCAGGTTGTAAACACATTCTCAAGGTCAGCCACAAACTGGTATCACTCGAAGGGTACAAGGCCTCTGACCTTAAAGTTAGTAAAGTTAGCCTAGTTTAATATATGTGACTTATCTTTCTCCTTTCTCACAGTTAGTCTTCAGAATGCATTTCCTATACAAGGCGTTTGAGGTAGGATTTGAAGTAGGATAAAGAGAGACCACAATTGTATACAGCTGCCAGCTAACTGGCTAACCCCAGGGAATTTTTTATTTTGAAGTTAAGTAATTAGTAATTATTTTTTCTAATTTACTAACTATTGCCTTCTGACAATAACTGGGTTTGCAGAATTTGAGAGCACCTTTTAAAACCTCTATTCCATTTATTTCCTCATCGTTTTTCCAAGCTCTAAAGAAAGCCCGCGAAATACAAAAATTATCAGCCTGTATAGCGCTGAGACTGGGCTGTTGAGTCACGGCCGCAGCTAATTTCTGTCACTCAAACCATGCACGGTTGAGAGCACCACAATATCGTGGAGCATGAATGCGTCAGTCACGTGATATATATATAAATATATATATATATATTTTTTTCGCGGGCTTTCTATAGAGGTGGGGAAAACGATGCACGTAAGGTTTTCTTTATCGAGAATAAATGAAATGGGGGTTTCAGAAGGTCCTCCCCAACTTTGCAAATCACATTTATTTGAAAGCAATAAGTAAATTAGAATTAGTAAATTAGAAGGGTGAATAGGTTGTCGTCCAATCGTCGGTTGTGTCTGAATCCGGACTGTAGTTCAGTGAGGTGACCATGTGTTTCAGCCCAAGCGACCATGCATCCATTTCTTCAGGACGTGGGCGAAGATGCGGTACAGCACACTTGTCACTGTGATCGGCCTGTGGTCTCGCCGGAGGCCTCGGTCGCCTCCCTTCTTTTGTACGAGTGACACTCGCCATTGAAGCCAATCGGCGGGTATGGCGTCTCCTGCGATAAAGCCAGTATAGATTCCAGCGAGTTGGTCTCGTGCCTGTGTTTCCGGACATTTGACCAAGCCCGCTGGAATGTGGTCAAGGCCTTGTGCCGTGTGTGCCCCAATATGCACAATAGCTCGTTTCAAGGCTTGTGGTGTCACATTCCATGCCACTTCCATTGGGGCACTGACGGGAGCAGGGCGCTTCTCTGTGTGGTTATCGCATGGCTCATATGTCGGCTGGTCGTAGACCTTTTCCAAGTGGCGCGTCAGCAGTTGGGAGAGTTCAGTGGCTGGCAATCCTGTAGCCTGTCCCTGATGTCATAGTGTGGTGGCTTCTGGTCGAGCGTTTGCACGTACTTCCAAAACCGCCGGCTGCTGTCGTGACCCGCACTTGTGACTGCTTGTAACTGCCACTGTGCGATTTTTCTTTGCACAACTTCTTGCATATAGTGCTTGCAGCAGAGATATTCTTCCCATACTGGGCGGCAATCTTCGGCCGGGTAGAGTCTGAGCTGCTTGGTGTGCCCTGTTCGCAGATCGCCTCACTCCCAGTGCCTGCTTCACCTCTTGGTCCCACCACGGCTTCCTTTGCGTGCCACCCCTCGAGCTGGTGCGCACCTCGTGCTGGCGCATGATGCGTTTCAGCTCGGTGACATACGCATCGTATATATGTTGCGGCTTGTATGCGTATCTCGCTCTGTTCGAATTGTCTGGCCATAGCTTCGTATGATGTTGTGGGCAGGTATCGACAGGCTGGGTCGCGGCGTTCTGTACGTCTTTTGTGCCAGGAGGAGGGTGAGAATGATAGGCGGAGACGGTTGTGGTCGCTCCCTAGGCTGAAGCGTCTGTCTTCGTCGATGTGTACCTGTGTTACGTGCGCTGCCGGTTTCAGGGACAGCTATAGAGCATAGTCTATTGTGGTGCGGCTGTTGCGAGCGCACCAGCTATAATTCACCTTCACAATCAGCTCTAAGGTTGGCTATTTCCAGGCCAAGCCATCAGTAGCTCCGATCAGTAGCTCACCATTCCTATCCTGGTATCCTTCGATGGGCTGTATATGTCCGTTGAAGTCTCCCATCAAGAGTACTTCGTGCTGTGGGGCCCTTCGCTTGACGTCTTCTATGATGCACTCCAGGACACGGTCATTATAGCTTCGTGTCGGCCGTGTGCAACCGTGAGGTACACGGCGAAAGCACCGGGATGCCTACGATGCTTCTGGATATCCAGATATGTTCATCACAGACGCCCGCCATTTGCACCCATGTGGAGTTTTTTCGACACAGCACACCCACGCCACCACCTTCGCGGTTTGCACCATCTGCGCTTTTCATTTCTGCCACCTGGCGACAGCTCTCCGAACCCTTCCCTTCTATTATTATTAAATGGGTTCACAGGAAGGGAAAGGCGCAGTAACTGTCACACTTATTTTTTCTAATTTCTAAGGGAAGGGAGGAAGATAAGGGAGGATGGGAATGAAGGTGGAAAGAGAGAAAGAGGAGCCATAGTGGAGGGCTACGGAGTAATTTCGACCACCTGGGGATCTTTAACGTGCGCTGACATCGCACAGCACACGAACGCCACTTCGTTTCGCCTCCATAGAAACGTAGCCGCCGCGGTCGGGTTCGAACCCGGGAACTCCGGCACAGTAGTCGGGCGCACTGCACCACCCCGGCGGAGCAACCCTTCCCTTCTCATTCGCGTAGTCGAGGGCTCCGGAATAACTTCGAGAACCTGGAGATCTTTTACCTACTGCGCCTACTGTACTCAATTCCACAGCCCACAGACGCCGTTGTGCTTCGCCTCCCTTGAAATGCGCAACCGCCGGTTCGAGCCCTGGAACTACGATGCAGTAGCCGAGCTTCTTCTGAGCCCCCCTTCACTTATTTATACCAAGGCATATTTTTTTTTTTTTTTCGAAGAGTTTGCCACAAGGCATAAGTTGAGAAAGGGGGAATGGGATGCAGGAGATAGAAAGTTAAAAGAAGGAGTGCAGTCCAGTTGTGCTTATGAATTCGAGAAGGTTGGCAGTATAGCGATTGTCCATTGTCCATTTGTCATAATCACTATCGCGATTCCACCGCAGGCCCACGTTCATGATTATCCGTTGCCTGATGTGCGTTGTTGATGGACACGTCCACAACAAGTGGCGCACATCGCAGACGTCAGGTGGAGTGTCACAGTGAGGGCACCTGTCAGTCACTGGTAGGTCTTTTTCCCGCCATCGATGTCGAACAGATGGGGTCAGAGCCGCCCCTGCCCGGATCCGGCGCACTGTCACCTCCTCCTGCCGAGTAAGACTACGGGGGAGAGGGTGCGAACACGGAGGAATGAGAGCGCGTGTTCGGTGGCGCAGAACTTGCGAATCGGAAACGTGGGACAGGAACGGATCTGGGGGAAGAGGGGTAGGTGGTGGATCGGCTGATGTGTTTATATGCGTCATAGCATCTGCTTGTATGTTATGGGGATCGCGAGCATGGCCGCGAATCCAGTGTATGCGAATAGGACATGGGTACTTTGAACATAGCAAATGTATAGACTGTGTTATTTGGAATGTGCGTCGAACGGCCTTAAGCTGTTTAAGGGCAGTGAGAGAGTCTGTGTAAAGATGAACTGCATTGAATGTAGGAACTGGTGGGAGGGAATGTATAGCATTGTAAATTGCTTGGAGTTCCAGTGCCAGAGGGGTGCACGTATCCGCGGTATATGTCACGTGAGTGTTGAGATGCGGATGAGGACCCAGACGGCCATAGACGTCCGACGGTCGACCGACGGACGTCCTTTTTTGGACCTTCGGACATCCGACGGAAGTCCGGTTATGTTCGATATACGTACAGCGGACGTCCGTCGGACTATCGTTCGTGGATCCGGATCGCGTCCCACGGACGTCCGACGGGCAGCCGGAGGCGGACATTCGGACTTTTCCCGGAACATGCTTGCAGGGCCCGCTATTGGTGTAAAAACTTGCCAATAACATTCGTGTAAAGCTCAGCAAGCATGTGCCATGGAAATTTCAGTCACATACTAGTGCTCCAATGCCTTTGTCGTGAGAGTAAAGCAGACAATAGAATATGCAACAGGTTCAAGTTTCCTGTTGTCTGCTTTACTTTCACACACAAAGCACTGAACAGTAGTGTGCAATTAAAACTTCCATCAAAGAGGCACATATGCTAGCTGAGCTTTACACAAATGCACCATTCCTGAAAACATGCTAACCAGCATGCGAGGTTGTAAAAAAAGCATTTTTTTGGCTTTATTGAAAAACTGCATGCATAAATAGTCTACACTAAACAAATATCGATGTTAAGGAATGGCATGGTAAAATGCAGGCCAACTGGAGTATTAAGAATCTGCTTGAATAATTTTTTTTTAATTATCCTTGGCCGTGACAGCTCTTCCCTTGGGGAGGTGGTGGAGGAAAAGGTATTTATTGAAACCTAATATTTCGGAATTAGCGAGGAGATGATCGAGTTCTCTGTGGGCGGCCTCCGCAGGCCGGGATTCCAGGAGCAGTTACTATCCTGTGCATTTGCTCGATCAGCTGTTGCTGGTCTTTCAGGCCTAAGATGGAAAGAGCAGGCTGGGCTCCTCCTGCAATAGAAGGGGAAATGAAATTCAAGTTATCTGTGCTGAACTTTGATTACACATCTCCAAGGGCAACTGCCAGTTTCTCTCAATTGCTTTTTCCAGGTGGCACTGTACGCATGCATCTCCATTCAGAACTGTCACATACTATATAGAAAGGTCATATAACTACAGCAAAACCCATGCAGAATAACAAAAGATACAAACGTAGTTTGACCAGAACCTGGCATTCAGTATTTTAATGTTTTTATGTCGTCTTTTTGAACATGCCACTCTGACCAAACATGGCATGTTATGCTTGCTGCTATGCGCCCTCAGCAATGCCCAAGACATGGAGTGCATATGCAGAGAAACTAAGCATAAAGGATGCTGTATATGAACATAAAGCACAGCCAGAGCATTGCAGTATTACACAGGTACGCATTGGCGGCAGAAACCTGCATTTTGAGCGGTTTAACAGGCAGATTTCTAAAGTCATTGTTCCTGCTCTGAAAAGAAGTGATCAATAATAACATCATTTAAAATTGTTACCTTTTTGTTCTATAAACTGCACATTTCGCTGGTTTCCATGTGCCCTCTACCGAAGACATTCCCTGGGCGTGTCGGGGGTATATCGACATCAACATCTAGGCTACAAGCGTCTAGAAAGCGTCTCCTTAGAGCAGCTGCGACGAAGTAACTTATCTGATAACATGCAAGCTGCTGCAGCAGAATAAAGATAGACATTTGACATGTGGCTAAAGCCCAATGTGGAAGCATAGCCCGCCGCAGTGATTGCGCAGTGTTCATGCTTCTACAAGAGTTAAAAGTAAAGTTAAAAGTAAAGTTATTTGTTTACCCACAGCGCTATATGTGACATTACAATAGCAAGGCTTATAGTCACACAAAACACAAAAAGCTGACAACCACAAGCTCCTGATGTATTACCGGCAGCATGCAGCATGGATGTTAGTTACTGAAATATGGCTGCACAATTCTGGCAACCAGCTGTGCATGTATGTCATGGATTTCTCAACTACGCACAACAAATTACAAAAAAAATAATGGTATTTATAAATGCAGCCAGCTGTTCACAAGAAACACTGTAGCTTATTTATGGGGAAGGTAGTGGGCGCCAAAGAAACTGCCCCTGTAAAGGCGCCTAATTTGCCCCTATGTAATATCGGGGACAAGTGTGTGGAGTACACAAACTGCAATCAAAGCACATAACTTTCACATCGACCAGGAAACTCGGACCATACTTGTCGATGTGAAAGTTGAACATTAGTTCTTTCATGTGTGCAAGAGAAATAAGGTCACAATTCGTTTACATCGCGATTCTAGTCCAAAATCTACACATACTGTCCAGAGACTTTCACCCCTGCAGTATAAGCCACCACTTGGGTAAGAGATTAGTAAAAGATGTGTATAAAAGACATTAGTGCTGTTGGACAGCCATAGCTATAAAAATGGAATTGACATTGGAGTACTGCCTTAAGGCGGGGCCTAGGGCATTGCAAAAGCAAGAGTTAGTGTCCGCTGGTCCTTATTTGAACGAACAAAAAGAGGGGGGGGGGAAAGAAATCTACCTCAACTACATGTTTTGAGTGCCACCAAGCCGCAGTTAGTATTAAAGATATCACACAGTTTTGTGGAAGATTTGGGAGCGCTTTGCTGCTTTCTTACAGGATTGAACAAAAGAGCTCACCATCTTCAGAAAGGCACGTTATATAGAAATGAAAATAGTGAATTTACTGCATCTGGCCACAACAACTTGCACACGGAGAGGAAGATGAATTGAAAAATTTATACATGAATGTACGTATTTACAACAGGTGAAACAATGACCATGATCTATGCCGAAGAGGAAAGAGATCAAAATTTAGCTCAGAACGAGTTCTCCAGGCTGCGGGGCCGTTTCATTAACTTCGGGACTCCGCCCACATTTCTCATCCCCAATGACAACGAACTCACACATGACTGGCTAACAAACATTTTGGCATGTCTTTCCACTTTCATAAGTTCTTCACCCTCTCCCTAATACAAGCAATGCAAAAGGGACAACAAATTCGTTTCACAACAAACAGAATTTAGAGAATGGACCTCGAAATGATTGGCTCACTAGGTCACATGCCAAACTCTCTCCCCTAGGAAAAAAAAAAAAATTAGAACCCATCAAAACGGTGTCCCACGTGCGCAACCATTGCCCAAAGCTTGCATCCTTGGCGGCTCCTTTTACAGGGCAATTATTGCAATTATTGGCGTCCGAGTCAGCACCATTGCGGACCACATCAGAAGAGCCAACCCACATCCTCCCGCTCCGCATCATACCGTCACTGTTACACACTTGCCCTTTTTCAACGCCGCCATCTCCCACCATTGTTGACATCCAGGGTTGGAATCCTCAACGAGACCCCACTCAGCGCGCCTGCACTGAATAATTGTCACTTTTATGGGCTCCCCAACAAGGAAGCGGGCCTTACACCCTTCAACCTGACAGTGTTTTTTCTTCGAACGATAAGCAGTTCTTCCAAAAGAGGTGCTCGTTTCAAAGCTGTGCTGCCTCCGGGTGATGGGTCCAGTCAGCGTACTAAGGACCCCTTAGTACGCTTAGTACTAAGGACCCCTTAGTTATATACTGTTCGTAAATGAGCCCCCTACATGACACAGCAACGAGAACAAACTGCCTGTACCCGCGTCTTCGAGTGCGACAGCAAAGTCCTCGGAAGAGGGGACTTCTTTCCCTCTCTGCCTACGTTTCCGTTAAGCACTGTAGCAGCTGTAGCTGCCTCTCTGTGCGCGTCTCTCCGCCTCCTGTCCGAGGGCAAGTGGGAGACGCAGCTAGGCATTGAACAGGTGACCCAAAAAGAGCAGACTAATAATGGTGCCTAGCATACCCACCGATCCCTTACAGAAATCATTAAAGAAATGAAAGCAACACATCAGATAACGCTACAATGTTTCTAAGTGCAAAGTCGACAACTCCAAGTCATATAAATATATGTACATCTCCGCACATTAGCTAGACAGAAACAGTGCAGAGTAAACTAATAATTCAGTGTCTAGCAACACTATTAAAAGGGGATAAAGGCCATGGGGGGCTGCGATGATTAGTACCGTTTTGCCTTTAAACTACAATAACATACTTGTTGCAAGCTTAAAATCGAAGATTCACACCTGTCCCACCCACAGCAATGGAACACACATCTGACTCAAGTCTGCAGAGAAAGAGCAAGCTAGACTATTGCAGATGCACCCTTGGTTATTTTTCTGGCATTTCTGAGGGTGAAGAATCTGACTTGTCAGTAGCATGTATATGAATAAGAATCCTATGACAGTAAATGCATCAGATTTTCTGGAGTGGCTTTTCTTTGCTGACCACATATGAGGTGAGCTATAATTTATCCAACTTGGCCTAGGCTTATTCTATGAATAACAAAGCTATAGCGGGTACACAGTCGTCCACTCAGGCTTAACATGCGAGTGCGTGGCATGCACTTTTTGAGATGCCACTGCATCCATCGCAGCTGCACACCGTAGCGAAGAGGCAGACAGCGTGAAGTACCAGCCTCTAGTCCCTCTACCACCACTGGGGTCCCAAACTAGGGACCCCTTGTTTTTGTCAGGACAGGCCCCCTCAGTGTCAGCTAGTGAGTAACCTCCTGTATTTGTATCTGATGGCAATGTTTTCCACCACCACCCACAATACGCAGCTGCGCATCATAGCAGATGTGAAGCAACAGTTCCTGGTCCTTCTATGCATAAGCCACTTTGCCTTGATGCATGCCTGCGCACCATAGTAAAGAGGCAGACGACATGACGCAGCAGCTCATGGTACCTTTACACATGAGCCCCCCCACTGTACTTCAATACGCACCATAGCAAATATACAGACTACGCCACACAGCAGCTCCTGGTCCCTCTATGCACAAGCCATTTTGCCTCAATACGCACCTGCGTACCTGAGCGAAGAGGCAGACGTGAAGCTGCAGCTCCTGGGCCCTCCATGCACAAGCCACTTAGCATCAATGCACGGCTGTGCACTGTAGTAAAGAGGCGAAGAACGTTAAGCAGCAGCTCCTGGTCCCTCTACACATCAGCCATTTTGCCTCGATGTGCATCTGCACACCGTAACAAACAGCCAGATGTGACAAAGAAGCTCCTGGTTTCTCTACACATAAACCACCTTGCCTCAATGCACATCTGCACACTGGAGCAAAGAGGCAGATGACGTGAAGCTGGAGCAGCTAGTCCCTCTACGCACAAGCCACTTAGCCTTGATGCATGGCTGTGACGGATGCATTGCTATTTTGCAAACTGCATGCCACACATTCCCATTCAAGCTAAGAGTGGACGACTGTGTAAACGTAAAATACTGGTTATTTACTTCAACGGACAATGACAAAAAGTAACATGGTGGACAATGTAAAAAGAATTTGCTGCATGAAGTTTGTTGAAACCAGTTCTACATCCTACATGTAAACAAGCTAAAACCTTAATGTCGAAGGGATGTCCTGTGTGCTTAAAATCATCACGCTCAAACAACTTCAACACTGACAATCATGATTCAATATTAATAATATAGATAATGATACAATACTCACTTTTAGCCATACCAAAGAAATGAGAATGCAAAGGGATGTTGCTGTTTTTCCCCCGTGGATGACAGTTTTCCATGTTCAAAGTGCTGCTTCCTGTTGGCTTACGAAATCGGCTACAGCAAATGGCATCTGAAAAATTTTTGGAAGCCTCATGCTAGTCTTCAACGAGAAAAGCATTGCCATACAGAAGCAGAACACAAATACTTTTACAATACATTAAAAGCACCAACTGCGGTGCTGTTTTTAGGATGACTAGGTAGAGGTTTTGCTGTAGCAAGCCAAATGTTAGCCTTCAATAAGGAAAGCATTCCCATACAGAAACAGAACACAAAAACTTTTACAACACATTAAAAGCATCAATTGCACAAATGCTTGTAAGATGACCAGGTACAGGTTTCTGCTATAGCCCACATCATGTGACCAGCGGTTATCAGAAGCCTTGTATGTGAGCATGATGCCCTAGATTCAATTTATGGCTATCACTGTATTAACAAGCATGGGTTTAAAGCTACTTTAATATGATAATCTAAAAACATGGTAAGAGTTTTCAGTGCGAGACATATGCTCAGTATCATGCACTATAAGGTGCTGCATGGCTCTAGTGTAGCTTTGGCATTATCTCGCTGTCAATAATGCAATGAAGTTCTGAGGAGCCTTTGAATATCTGTAAGGACAAAGCAACAACAATTTTGTTTTCATCTCACTTTTGCTCAACTCGTTTTTTTTTTTTTTTTTTTTTTTTGAGGCCGCGGTTTGCATGGCCTCCCAGTATGCCTGTTTTGCATAAAAGAAGGCGTTGCAGGCACCAGAGCTCACAGCCCTAATGTATGGCGGCGGCGGTATGTCAAATTCCTGCCAGAACCGCGCAGAACAACAGGTCAAGAAAAAGACAAGTGCTGACTTTTTTTTTCTCTCATCTCCTTGTCCGGTTCTGCGCGGTTCGGTCCCACATGCATAACCAACATGCGCAAGGTGCTGTCCTGGTTTGTCAAAGCTGAAGGAGAGTACTAAACCTTTAGTTATTTAGTAGCTACAGCCGTTCCTTCTAGAAACTGTAGTTGCCGTAAAGCTCGAGAGAGAAAGATCAGCGGCTGTCCATTAAAAAAAAAAAAAAAAAAAAAAAAAGAAAGAAAAAGAGAAAAAAAAAAAAATCTCGCGACGTTTTCACAAGTGTAGACATGTCGCACGATAGGCTCGAGGAGTGAAAAAGTTTTCTCGTATAGTTTTTACAACTCAGCACGTTGCGCATGGTTAACAAATTAACTCCTTTAAAGCTCGGGCAGGCACTCCTTTATCAGAGACAGAGAAGTTGCGCGGCTTACTGGCGCAGCGTCCAGTAATGCCGAGAAAGATGGCCCTCAGACTTGAGGCTGCACTTTAGTTAGTCGGCGCGGAGCCATCCTGTCAGTATCGCCTAAAACACTCGACCGTTCGGCTGCCCAAAAGCTCACCACTATCGGTGCATCGAAAAGTTCCACTAAAGAAACAAAAGTTCGGTGAAATACTTACTTTGGAATCGGCGGGTGAACAAAGTGTGCCAGCCGCACCAAGCCACAGCAAAAAACAATGCTAGCAGTGCATTACAGCCGTAGGTATTTGTGACTGCGCAGAAAATGCAGAACACGGAAATGTGAAGCCATCTTCCATGACTAAACTTCAACTTGTCAGGTGGATTGGATTGGCTCATTTCAGATTTTTTTGAGGATAGGTTCGGTTTCGTTCTTTTTGAGCTTGCTGCTTGCTGCGTCTGTTCAGCCACTGATTAAAATTTCACCGAAGCATCATGATAGAAAAATGTTTAATGGTCATTTAACTTTTAATAAAAAATTTTTGATAGAAGAATTCAACGATGAAACACGCGGAAAATAAAAAAAAAACTGTTTAATGGAAACGCTTTCTATCGCATCGATTCGCTCTGGCATCATATAATGCAGACTTGACGGCATTACTGATTTATACGCAGTTCAGACGAGCACGACGACTACAAACTATATCATAGCTGTGTAAAAGCAAATCCAGTGGCGGACGTACGGCGGCTGTCCGCTGGGCGAACGGATTCGACCATCCGCTTTCGTACGTACGCCGGAATTCCGGCGGACGTCCGAAATCGGCCGCCGAGTTGCGGCCGAGTTCGGCTGTCCGTCGGACGTCAGTGGCCGTCTGGGGAGGGACTATACACGGCAGTAACTCCTCGCTCTGCAGTATGTGATGCATCGGTATATAATATGCACCCTTCAGGCAGATGTGCGGATGATACCGACGGGGAAGCAGTGGGGCGATTGTCCGTGAGCTGGCAGTACGACCATGGAGGTAGTGTCTTTAAATGATGTAATTGTAAAGACTGTTTGCGAGCTCTGTTTGCCGTCCGCTGATCAACGAGTTCAGTGAGCGTATTTAGCTGGGCATACTCCTGAAGTACTGGTATGGGTGTTAGGCGGGGGAGGTACGTTATTGCACGCATAGCCTCACGATTGATGGCCTCAAGGGAGTCCCACTGTCTGCGGGTGAGACGTTGAAACTGTGCCTGGTATATTATACGTGGCTGGAGTACAGAGCGAACAAGCTGGCGGGCCGTGTGAGCACGCGCGCCGCCAGAGCGCATAGCTATGCGACGAATGAGACCTAGAGTAGCGTGAGCGGTCTTACGGATGGCTGTCAGCCACGGTGTGCCAGTCCCAGAGGAATGTAGAAGAAGACCAAGAATGCGAACGGTTTGTACCTGAGGAATTGGGGTATTATCTATCATAAAATTTATATTGGGAGCTTTCCGTAAGCCAGCTTTATTTCCAATTTGAATGAAACAGGATTTTGTATGCGAAAGAGTTAGGCCCAAAGGAGGGAGGCGAAATGTCAATATATCCAGCGCATGCTGGAGGGCCGCCTGATGGACAGACGTATCTGGGTGGCAGCACCATAAGGTTATATCATCGGCATACGCAAGCACCCGTATAGAAGGGATGGCCTCTAGGGCTCGAATAAGTGGAATGAAGGCCACATTAAATAAAGTAGGGGCGAGAACGGAGCCCTGAGGCACTCCTCTGTTTGAGGGGAAGTGACCAAAGGGCTTTCCATGGACACGCACACTGAATGTTCTATTTGTTAGAAAGGCGTGAATTGCGAGGAGAAACCTGTGAGGAAGACCAAGAGTTTGTAGGGAGGCAAGAATGGCTGAGTGAAGGATGTTATCATATGCCTTTGTTATATCTGTAGCGATCACAGTTCTAACAAGATGACTGTGCGGAGAGTGGTGAAGCACGTCAGCAGCCAACGTAGCAAGACCGTCCTCCGTTCCTATTTGCGGGCGGAAGCCAATTTGGGATTCTGGATAACAATCATGGGATTCCAACCACCACGATAAGCGAGTGGCGAGAATGTTTTCGTAAAGCTTGCAGATTGTTGGCGTCAGGGAAATTGGACGAAGGGCCGAGAGAGAAACTGGAGGATGACCTGACTTCGGTATTGGAACAACAATAGAATGCTTCCACTCGTCCGGCATGACACCAGAATGCCACACGTCATTGAATGCATCAAGCAGGGCCTGCAAAGCAGTCCCTTCCAAGTTGCGGAATAAGGAGTTAGGTATGCCGTCGTGGCCGGGAGCAGAGTTAGATTTGAGGCGTTCAATGGAGGCCAGCAGCTCTGCCATGGTTAGGTCAGAAGTAATCTCATCGGGGGGTTCGGTAACCGGTAAGCAAGGTGGAGAAGTTGAGGTGGAATCATAGTGGGGAAAAAACTGTCTGGCCGCCTGTTTTGCAAATGTGTCCTCATCTACATTCATAGCAAGGCGAATGCTCTCTGTGTAATCAGAAACTTGAGAAGAGCGCTCCATGGCGTGAAACACTCTCCAAAGTTGTCGATTACTCTGCTTGGAGGACAGGCGCTCACACCATGAAGCCCAACGTTGCCTTGCTAGACGCTTTTCATACCGCCTCGCACGCGCGGTAGCCCGGTGAAGAGCGGGGATAGCCGATGGGTCATCGGGGTTACGAGCAGCATAATGATCTGCCTGGCGACGCAGAGCCCAAAGATTCAGGAGGTGGATGTCCGGGTTTGGCTCGTCTTCATTTACAGTGGTGGTAATCGTGTGGGACGCAAGAACAGCAGAGAGAGTAGACAATGCTGATGATGGGGTGAAATCAGATAAGCGATTGTCTGCGCGTACAGAGTCCCAAGATGTTATTCGTACGCTACGGCGTATTTTACGTATCCGCGAAGGAGTGAGAGAGATAAAGATAGGACTGTGATCACTACCCCAGGTATCTGGTTCAACAGCCCAACGAGGGCTACCAGGGCCTAACCACCAAGTCAAATCAGGTGAATAAGGCCCACCTCGTGGACGGGTAGATGTATGCGGGTGGTTTAAAAGGTGAAAAGAATTATCTGAAAAGCTTCCCTGGATGTGTGCACCCCTGGGAGAATCCGATGGGTAACCCCACGAGGTGTGTGCGCCATTGAAGTCTCCACCGACTAGAATAGAGATACCCGAGTAGGTAGAACGCAGAAAACGAACCCATCCAAGATTAGGAGATGCGGAACCAGGACGGCCATAAAAGGAAACTAGTATAAGTGGCGTGCGTACAGGCTTAACTAGGAGTTAAGCCTGTACCATATACCAAGCCTGGCTACCATATACCAAGGCATATGGTAGCCTCACGTAGTGTAAAAAAAAAAAAATCCCT
>JAJIZL010029326.1:946-21139 GCA_023969395.1 Amblyomma maculatum
TATTATTATTATTATTATTATTATTATTATTATTATTATTATTATTACGAGCATTTTTTAATGTTAGCTTTGTGGTGGAGAGGGGGGGGGGGAGGCAGGTGGGGGGGCTGACAGAGTGCCAGCGGCCTTGATTTCTTGCTGGAACTCATCCTTCATGGTGCAACGCGGTAGCGGCAGTATACACCCGGCAACCTGCGTGGCGTGCGAGGCCTCACCGCACGACGCACTGAACGGCAGTTGATGAGTGCACATTTTGGGAGCGCGTAGAAAACTCACTACTGCCGCCCAAAACGTCGCGCAATTGCGATCGCTTAGCTGGCGGATGCATGGCTAATGACTGCTGTTGTCGCGGGCAGACTGCACGAAGTTGATAAAAATGAAACTCAAACTATGTAGTCAGCCTATTAAGGTGGTGTTGGATGAGGCCGTTTGTGCTTCATCGCACTTACCGCTACACACTCGTAAGAGGTCCGCGGTTTATTTCACAACATTGTTTCGGTTTTAGGAGTGCTATCTTGACGATCATGTAATTGCAACCGGACGTGGCCTAACCAATGCGAGACCCGTAGTGTCTGTCCGATACCACAGCCTTATATGGGCGACAGCTGTGACCGCACTGAAAGAAATACTTTTCCATATTTCGGTATTAACGGGAGTCAAATTTAGCAGAAATGAGATGCAAGTCTCTGAGGTCACGCGGAATAGACAGCAAGCAGCCATGGCTGCAGCCCACTACCCTCTGGTGCCGCCGCGCCGGTCACGTAACGGTTAGGCTCTACCCAGTCTTGTATGGTTTTACCTGGTTTTTCCTTTGTCCATATTTTGGATGCGCGCACGCGCGTAACTATGCCACCCTATAGCGGGGCGTTTCTTTGGCCATGTGCTGGGTGCCATGCCGCCCAGCTGCGGCGCAGCATAGTTCGAATTGTACGTAGCAGAACCGACTCACATTCCAATTAATGGGATTTTTTGTACGCAAACCTCTATGGAACCTGGCCGGACCAACTAGTGTACTTCGAAATATCTGAAAATTCAAATTATCGAGGTTCGAATTTACAAGGTTTCACTGTAACCGGCTTTGTGCAAGCATGCCTACTGTAGGGCGGATATGAGAACAGGCTAAATAAGAAGTAAAAAAAAATTATCTAGAAAAAGAGACAGATGATATTGGTGCATGCGCAGACGACAATGTTCGCTACACAGCGCAACAGTTCAAGGTCAAATGTTTGGAGTCAGATGACCATGAGGTTTGCCATGGCTTACACTCTAAAAAAAAGATGACGTCTCTAAGTCCACATGACATAAATCATGTGCACGGCCATCCAAAGTAATGACTTCTCTTATCATGCAGAAAGATAATCACGTTCTATGCTGCTGAACCTCATATGTACATTTTTCTTCATCATGCAGAAAGATCGTCTGCATCACACTCTGTGTTGTTGAACCTAATACACAGTTTGTTGCCACAGTGACACAAACCTAACTGGCTGCTCGATGTTCTCGAATCTAGTGTATTTTACTCAATTCTAAGCGCCCCTCCTTTTCCCCACTGCGATGTGCCCAAAGTGCTTAGATGCGAAAAACCTGAAACGAAGCCGCACCCCCCCCTCCCCCCCCCCCACACACACACACTTTCTTTTTTGCGCGACATCTCGACGAGGCGGACGCAAGAAATAACAATTTATTTGGCAGACAAACTTGGCAAACAATTTTGGCAAACGCAATTACAGTTCATCTAAACTTCCAGCTGTAGGCAGTTCTCTACCGAACTCCATTATGGTTCCGACCTCCGTTACGGCTGTGACACCTCCTCAGGTTCACAAGCAAACTTATATTCTAATTTTTCTAACGCGTAGACTACGAATGGGGGGGGGGGGGGATGCTTACATTCACAAAAATATGGTATGTGCTGTACACGAAGTGCAGAAGGAACCATTTCATTTAAGTTGTACATTAGGTGCTCAGAATGTCCACAGCTTTGTGCACAGTCATTAAATAGACAAATAAGTTATGCAAGCCAGTATAACACCAGGTGATGGTTCTTGTTGACAAGTTTTGTTGCACATAATGGCGATGGGGAACTAAATTAAAAGCAATTCCTAGAATTTCTAGTTCGTCCTGGAGCGCTTCAAAACTGATCTATCATGTCTAAGTGACATAAAGAAATCATGCAACAGGCTGATGGTTTTGGTTTCAATACTCAACATCGCCTTTAACAACAACACAGATTCGCACACTAATGGCCAATAGCATTGCCTGTCTGCCAAGCCAGTCCCGTATTCTGCACTTCCCATTAACTTTTACCAGAGTCTATCAACTGGCCCAGCTCCTTTTCACGCTGACCACTGGTGCAAAACCGCTTGGCAATGCAACCCGGCCACCTGTAGCAACGAACACAACACTGCATCTTAGATACTTTTCTCACCTTAATGTTGGACTCTTTCTGCTCTCCGCTTGCAAATGTTGAGAATTTCCTGTGTCCTCTGCACAAAAAAAAGAAGATGTGGCAACGAAGAGTGCAAAGCAACAAAACTGGACCTCTGTTCAAGAAAATATGGGCATAGCTCTACATATCTAGATCTTCAACATTTTCTCCAATTTCACTTGTTTCACAGTAAACCCTGTGAAAGTTAATCGACAGTTCTACATTGTAAGCTGTGAGGACATGCCAAGGCGGTACAGCTAAACACGTGAAATGGCTCAGCCAATTGTACTGCATGATACGTTAAGAACCCATCCTTATTTAGCTGCAAAGGTAAATGTGGTTTTGTATAGACCAACCCCGTGTTTACAAACAAACGGGTAGGGGCGCACGCTGCTCCGCAGCCGACTGGGAGTGAAAAGTAGGGTTAGAGCCCGTAGTAATACATGAAACAGAAATATTTCAGACAGTTTTACCGTTTCAGACAGTCCTATGATGTCGTTAGTCTGCACAGAGCAGCCATGAACATCATAGAAGAGATCGTGAAAGTAAGAAACCTCATTACCGAGGCGAAGTATTTTTAAACCACCGCGAAACGTATGGGGGTGCGAGTTGGAGGGCGACTCATAGAAACAGATGTAAACACAACATATCGCCACATTGTTTTCGTTTCACAGAGCCCCAGAAGTGGCGGCAGGTCGTTAAACGTTGGCCAGTGCATTGAACAAGTGTTTGACAAAGTGTACTGCGTCACTGCGGAGGCAATCTACTTTTAAAACTCCCGAATAATCTATGTTGTGAAACCAGACACCGACAAAAGGCTCATGTAGCGAATCGCGCAGTTTTGTTTACAGTCTAATATGCTGCCGCATTGGTAACTTAGAATGATAATACTGTCGCTCAAGAGATACATGCTAGACAGAATTATATTTAAAAAGCAGTTTTCAAGCGCCATACGACCATATAGACCGAACGAGAATCGCGCATTTTCACCGCGGCCGCCTCCTGGTCCGGGACGGCGCCTGTGGCGCATGGTCATCTGCAACTGTGCGCGGTCAGCTTATCGTGCTGTGAACAGTTTCGCAAATCGTCAGACTTGCAGTACTGCAGTGTGCGCTGCAGTAATGTCGGACTACTTGAAAAGCTTCTCGGAATCGGATAAACAGCGCTAGAATGAAAAGCTGAACATTGATGGCTTTGTGCACCCGGATCCATTTGCTATGCCTAAAACACATTGGGAAGTGCTCCGGACTGACGCGGGCGCTATGCCATCGTTGGGCATGGCAAACATTGTAGTGCATTTTTTTCTCGGAGTCGCTTCACTTCAGAGACCGTCTAGACATACCAGTCCCTGGAGGCGTACAATTATTTTGAATCAGGTGGGTGCGCGTAAGGTCATCAACGGGCATATATGCTAGTTAACTATTTTTTCGTTTATTTTCTTTTCCCCCATAGTATCGCTATGGTTTTCATATATTGTTCCGCGCTTTCTGTGCGGTTTCCTCGTCTTTCATATTTTTTTTTTGTCTTTACGTACGGCGCAGACCATGCAGCGCGTGCACTGATATCGGAATATAAAGCCTCTCAAAATGTTTGCTTACGACTTGCTCACCACACACATGTATCGGGACCTAACTACATATGCATTCATTTTAATACTTAATGCCTCTACTTAGCCACGAGTGATGTTTTCAGAACCGATCGACGTCGTGCACGTTATTTTGCGTTTTATTTGTCTGAATTTACAAAATGAACCGTGTCTCGACGGCATCTTTACTGCCTTAATAAGCGGGTGCTGCGTGTCGCCAGTACTTGGAATGTATTTTTTTTTTACTTCCGTCATGCAACATATCATGTCGGGGCGTGGAACAAGACGTTCACTAAAAACAAAACAAAAAAATCGCTTGGGCGACTTGTCTCTTAGACAGTGGGGTTCCGTCTGGAAACGAACCACGAATATTTATTGGTAAATATGCTTTACAGAGATGTCAGGCGCTAAATATTGTTGCATACATATATTCGTGGTCTCAAAATATGCACCAGCTCTTAACAAATGACTGCTTTTGTAGGCGCAAAGTCAGCTTCTTTGCGAACCGTTCTTTAAATATATTTTGTATGGGCGCAATGCACTTCTAACTCAGATTCTAGATAACGATTGTTTTAAACAGAGATTGCCTCTCCAATGACGCAGCATACTTTGTCACACACTTCTTCAAAGTGCTGGCCAACGTTTAACGACCGGCCACCACTTCTGGTGCGCTGCGAAACAAGAAAAATGTTGTGGTAAGTTGTGTCTGCATGTGTCTCTATGAGTCGCCCTCCCAACTCGCACCCCTATACGTTTCACAACGTTTTAAAAATACTTCGTCTCGGTAATGAGATTTCTTACTTTCGCGATTTTTTCTAGGATGTCCATGATTGCTATGTGCCGAATAACATCATAGGTGCCCCGTGAAATGAGAAAACTGCTTTCAAATATTTCTGTGTATTCCTATTGGCGCTAACCCCCCTCCCCCCCCCAAGTCGGCCCGGCCTGGTGAAAGAAGCGCCACCGCATTGTGCTGACGTCACAGATCGGTGTTGGTCTATAATGAATAAAATAGCGCCCATTATGCTGAGGTCTACAGATCTCCTGCAAGGGTATACAAGGGTATACTCCTGCAAGAGTACACTGCCAAAGGTGCACTGCTCCCCGATGATGTCTCCTGCCATCAGCTTTTGAACAAGAATCACAGATTTCACACCACAGTGACTAAAACACGCCCCCCCTCCCCCCCCCCCCTTTCTTTTTTTCTTTTTTTTGCTGCTTATAGAAAATGCTGTTCATGTGGGCTATTTCTATTGGATCTGTAGAGGGAGAGTGCAGCTTCACTTGAAGCTTAACAGTATTTTGTGCAGCTAGAAACGTCTTTGAACGTCAGTAACCAAATTAATGCTACAGCCATTCAACAGCAGCATCACTTACCTTAAACTATGTGTCAGCTTGTGCCACTTCTTAGTCTACCAGGCACTACTAGGGTTAAGCTCATCCATGCTGCCAATATCCAGTTAACTTCTGGCTTTCCTGCAAGAGACACAGCACTTCCTTAGCATAAAAACAAAAGACGCAAATATTCTGAGTGAATGTGGCAAATGGAAATTGAAAATGTGTCAACTTACGTAAAAAAAAAGGAAATACTTGAGCACATAATGATACTATATCGAGATGATAGATAATGGTAGTCAGTGATGAGAAAGAAAGAGTCTGTCCCTCTCTTTAGAGAAAATGGAGAGCTCTCTCTCACAGAGACAGAGAGAGTAGAAAGAGAGAGAGAGAAATTATCTCTACTTTCTTCCTGTCTAGAAAGAGAGAGAAAGAGAGAGGATGATAGTTTCTTTTTCTGTCTCTCACCTTACTCTCGCGCTTTGTCCTAGGAGAGAGTGCGAGCCTAAGGTGACTTAAGCGCTCCTCTGAAACTTTTTATATGTGATGTTATTCCGCCCCATTTACTACATATATTAACATGCATTTCGCTATGTAATGAATCTGCAAACGTCGCACAGTCGTATATTGAGTTTAGTTTAGTTTAGTTTAGATTACGTGGATTTAACTTCGCAAAGCAACTAAAGTTCTCTGAGACACCGTAGTGGGAGGTTCCAGAAATATCGATCGCCTGGGGTTCTTTAACGTGCACCGACATCGCACAGCACATGATAATCGCGTCCATCGAAAAGCAGCCGCCGCGGCCGAGATTCGATCCCGCGTCCTCAGTCGAGGGTTCTAACAATTGCACTATGCACCGAGGTGGGGAAGTCGTATATATACTTCATAGCCCCTAAATGCAAAGTTTTGATTGGCGAAAAAATTCCATTTATTGTGCTATTATTTTATTCAAAGTTTTTGAATCTTTAGAACAGTTAAATTTCAATGCCTTACCTGCGAAGGAGTTCTCTTTTGTGAAGGAGAAGCCAGCTTGATGTGTAACGTTGAGGATGATAACGGCATCATCGATCCCCTTGGGGTTTCTGGCAACAAAGAGTATCTCCCCGGCGTCTTCAGGGTGAACCGACCTAATTTCAAGGGACGTGATTCGGCAAAACGGTGTGTCGGCACCCTGCAAATAAAATAAAATAAAAATAAAGTGAGAGATGAAGCAGCACGAGGGCATCTTTGCACTGACGTAAGACGCGAACAAGAGAAGCAGTGGTTGCACTGTAACGTAACTTGCCGATACTTCGTGGTACAGGGTTATCGGTAAACTAACTGTATGAGCGGCGCTAAGAACTTCGCCTCTGCAAAAACTAAGTGGCCTCACTGCAAAGGGAAGGAATAAACGTCATACATACATGATATGACTGATTGCTGCTGAAATTTTAGTGATTTACTTGTTTTTACTTGCTTCCTTTTAACTTCGTCGCGCTTTTAGCGAAAGAAAGGAGAATCTTTTTATTGGTGAGCGCAGTAATTGCAATAAATGAAAGGGAGGGGAAGGGGGGGTTGATTATGATGAAGACCTTATAAAAGATCGTTGGCGCATTAACTTCTAGACAGAGTCACCGCCGCCTCATTCTGTCAAGAATGAAAAAAAAAATAACCAAAGTAACCTGCTCCATTTGATTCAAGACGGCCTCGGGCTCGAACCAGCGGTTCCAAGGCTAATTACCGCTCGTAAGCCGGCATCTCCAGGCCGGGCCTTTTTGCCGCTCGAGGCCAATGGATACGGTGCAACGAACACCGGGCAGTGGTCGCTGTCTCTTATGCCAATCACCCACAACTTTCCAGCGCGAAACCAAAATCACTCTGTGTAGGTAGTGTTCCAATTTAATTTGAGCCATCAGCTAGACACTGAATTTTGAAGTTGGATCTCAGAGCTCTACCTCTGCGATGCTCACGCGCTATATTGCCAACCTTTATTTCTGTTCCTACCTCTCGCCGAAATACGTGGGCGTCAAATTTTGGCCGCGTAATGTCGCCGATACATTGATCGATGCGTCGTCTGCACAAGTACAACGTTTGATATAGACAGTGGCATAGTGAAGCCTTTTCAACGAAAATAACGGAAACGTTTTGAGCTGGTGTCTAGTCCGAACAGTATCGTAATGCTTAGCAGTGACGGATATTAGACCTGCATTTCTGAGCGCTGCGGTGGAGTTGCCGTCAGTGGACCTAATTCTACGGGGAGAGTTTACACCAAGAATTGTTTCTAGTTGTAAACTTCGCGATTTCATGACTCCGTACTCAAAACTTGCTGAATGTGAACAGTGCGCGAAGCTTTTTGCGAGCACATCCACGCGTATCAGGCTTCAAGATTCCGGTACTGATGTCAAGCAGTCAAGCATATTCCGTTCGTTTACTAAATGCAAGCAAGCAATATGCAACGCAAATATCGCACATTCGCTCATTCTTGGCCGCTCGACTGTATATTTTTGTTCGCACGTCTTAGTGCCACTAGTCACCTGAATATAAATAAGATTGTTGTGGAAAGCAGTCTTTAAAAATACGAAGTGTTGACGCTTGGTGTGAGGATCAGGGGGAAAAACGGCAGGAGGAATATTTCGTTTCATTGACAAAGCAGCGCCACGGAGGCTTTGCGGGGGGTTCACTATGTTGCAGCGAACACAATAAAAACGCAGAGCAAACCACGTAAAATAGCACTAAGATACAAGAGCTACCGCCCCTGGTGGTACTGGAGCGAGTCGAAAGGGGGGGGAGAGAACTGAATATATTACT
Organism: Amblyomma maculatum; assembly: GCA_023969395.1. Lineage (NCBI taxonomy): Eukaryota > Metazoa > Arthropoda > Arachnida > Ixodida > Ixodidae > Amblyomma > Amblyomma maculatum. Next base: position 9,079 of record JAJIZL010029326.1, read on the forward strand.
ACACATATCAGTGTAATATCGATAGTATACGCTACCAGACATGGCAGTAATTGAATTGGAGTAATGAAATTACTGTAATTTAATTACTTTTTTCGGTAATTTGTAATGTAATGAATTACTTTTTCAGTTTGGTAATTTAGTAATGTAGTGAATTACTTTTTGGTAGTAATTTCGCAGCAAAGTAATCAATTCCTCTCGAAATTACTTTTACTAAAGTGCGCCATCACTCTTGCAATAGAAAACGAAGTAGAGTGCGCGAAAGCAGGAACGACGTGCTGCAATCCGAAACCAGCGTAACGGATTGGCAAAAGGAGACAGAACTGAGCAGAACTTTAGTCAACTAGAATAGTTTTGTTTAATAGCTTTACTTAGGTTTTGCATTTATGGAAACTAGAAAGTAATTTCAAAGTAATTGAATTACTGAGTAGAAGTAATTGTAATGTAACTTCATTACTTTTGGGGAGCAGTAATGAGTAATGTAATTTAATTACTTTTCTGTGATTTTCAGCAAAGTAATTAGTAATGTAATTTAATTCCTTTTCAAAAGTAATTTTGCCATGTATGTACGCTACCGTTGCGCAATGATGATGCACGTATACGTTGCTGAGCGCTTGTGGCAATGTCTGCTAGACCACGGCACTCAGCGGGCAACTCACACTGTAGTTGTGGGCGACGTAGTGGGTGAGGGCCGCTTCCCCGGGGCTGAGCAGCAGGCGCCTCACGATCCAATAAGCTCGTGTTGGTGGTGGATTGGCACAGACCAGCACAGAGATCCTGACTGGCTTCCCTACGATTGCCATGAGGGTCTTGTTCAGCGCTTTGATGTCGGGCCGGCCTGCGTGCAAGGCGGGGAGGAACAACACACAAAATGAGCGAAACACCTGAGATGTGGCTCTCCTCTAGGAATGGTGGAGGTGGATATCAGGAAGAGTAAAAAAAAAACAAAAAAACAAAAACAGTGCGTATTGACGTTGGATGCCCTGCGAACGAGTGCACATGATAAAAAGCTACAACTCTAGCAAAGCGCTGATCATTCAATTGAATGACCATGTGATCAGTGGCTTTGTTTATAATCAGCTATCAGTTGCAGCACTGCATGGTTGTCTTGTATTTGATGGTTGCAAATATTTACGTCAGTCAGTAAGTGTGCTCGTCCATTTTTTCTTTTGGCCAATGTGCCAAAACAACTACTATTTGCCTCTCTAAGTTCAATAATTACAGTGAAGTCTGCGTACAGGACATGAATTTTTCTTGCTTTTTATGCGTCTTTACGCATTCTTTCAACATTAACCCCTTTAGTTGTAGACTCGGCGTGTTTTTAAGTGCGATTAAATACTAATTTAGTCCCCTTGCGTTACCGCGCTGCTATTTAGCCCCCAATCTTCCAAACACCTCTTGCTAACATCTACCGCATATTAAATCACGTTTCCATTGTTCTCTCTTAACCCCAAGGCCTCGAAGAGAGTGTCTGCGCCCACATCGGCATCTCTATGGATACTGTCACACTTCACTATAAGATTTTGAACGAAGGCGTTCGGGTAACACAGGCATCTGGTTTCCTCTGTGACCCCATAGCACCCAACGTGTTTTCCGCTATTATAACGCAGCATATGGTGGCGCGCACCTAATTGATGCCAGAATAAATTTAATTTTTATGCTAGGGTGGCTATTACAATCTTCGAAGTCCAATATGATTTTTTTTTATTTTAGGCTTTAGTAAAGACTCTCTTCGCATGATTTTCTACCACTCCCAGCCGCATTTCATATCACTTGGTTTGGTTTGGACCGTAGGAATTAAAGGTTCAATGTACCCAGGCTATGAGAGGTGTCGCAATAGAAGGCACCAGAAATTTCGACCGCCTGGGATTTTTTAACGTTCACTAAGAATACACACAGCACACAGACGCTTGCTTTCCGCATCCTTCAAAAATTGGCCGCCAAGGAGAGGATCAAACCCACGTCCTTAGAATGGATAGTTGACCGCCCTAATCGCAGGCCAAAGCGGCTGGACTCGTCGTCGGAGTCAATTATGCAGTTACTCAAACATACCGCTTCGGCATTGCTAAGGGTGGTGAACAAGGCGCAAAAAAAAAAAAAGAAAAACTGGAGAGAGGAATACAGCTTAAGCTATCACTTTCCAGTTCTGTGATAAGAATGTTGTGGCCCAATGAATTTTTAAAGGCGCAGCTTAGCTGATCTTTATAATCGTTCTCTGGATCATTCTGGGAATCTTGACGCTTGTCAGGCATCGAGAAATGTGTTTATGGCTGAACATATTTCATTTAAAGATGTTCCCGCTGCTCGGCTGAAACACGAGACGACCACGTCGAGAACGCCGGTGTAGCCTAGCCTTTGAGAACAGCGAAAAAAAAAAATGAAGGTTGCAGACTGCGCTGAAGTCTGCCTAGAGCGAAAGTGGTGAAAGGCACTCTACAGAACTGTTTTCATTAACTGTATCGTCATGGTCATCGCTACTATCATCATCATTATCGCCACTGTCATCATTATCAACTATATACACAGTCACTGTCGTTGCTACTATCATTATCATCATCGGTATTAGCGGCAGGCGAACCGACGTAACAGCGAAAAATCTGTCCACCGCCCAATGATAGTTTCTCTTGCAACTGGGAGAGAACGGTACCCCGGGGAGACATTGTGAACAGCATGAAGGGTGTGAACAACACGTTTCTGGGCAGGGGATATTGTTAAATTTCATAAACATGCAATCACCAAAGAAGTGGTTAAAATTTAGTGGTGGGCATGGTCCCTCAGGCGTGATGAAGTTCCTAGCACATGTCCTAATCATCTACCATCCTCTCTTTAAATAAAAAATGGCAAAAAGCTAAACAACAACAGCAAAGTTACGCACAGTGTCACAACACAAAACGACATGCCGAAGGTACCGAGTAAATCAGCTGAGTGAAATTAATCAACTGGCCGTGCACCGTTACCAGTAGAAAAAAAATAGTAGTTTATGGTTACCTAAAAACTGGCAGCTCTGGATGAAAACGGGCATTGACCATAGGTTGATTATTTTCTTATTTTCTTATTTTCTTATGATTATTTATATTACCTAGTGGTAGTGCCGGGTTCCGCGAATTAATGAGTTGCGGAATATTTGCTCGCGGGCAACTGGTGTCGAAGTTGCCCCTATGGAACTGGCAATTACTTCGCTAAGAGATGTAGAGGCAATCGTGCACGCTTTGCAAGCTCTGAAAGGCCGATTCGACCTCTTCGACCAATTCGACCACGGTGCCGGGAACAGTGGCGGGCCGCTTGCTCCTTACGCGTGATAGTGAACTAGAATACTGATTTACTTCACTATACTACGGGTATAGTGCGCATGTGACAGTTCAGTTCAGTCGTTCAGTCGTGTCCGACTCTTCGTGACCCAATGGACCATGTCACGCCACGCTTTCCGGTCTCTCACTATCTTCCTAACATCACATAACTTCATCTGCAGTGCCTCGAGGATGCCATCTAACCATCGCGTTCACTGCCTACCCCTTTTCCGGCGACCCTCAACCTTTCCCAACATCAACTCTTTCTCCAGCGACTCCTCTCTTCTCATCAGATGACCAAAGTAGCTGAGCTTTAACTTTAGAATTTGACCCTCCAATGAGCAGTCAGGGTTTATGGACGACAATATTGACTGATTTAATCTTCTGGCAGTCCAAGGAACTCTCAGGAGTCTTCGCCAGCACCACAATTCAAACGCGTCAATTCTTCGGCGGTCAGCCTTTTTCACAGTCCAACTCTCGCATCCATACATCACAACTGGAAAGACCATAGCACGAGTTATACGGATCTTGGTTGGCAGACTAATGTCTCTGCTCTTTACTAGGCGGTCAAGGCTAACCATTGCTCTCTTTCCAAGAAGCAGGAGTCTCCTAATTTCATGGCTGCAGTCTCCTTCCGAGGTAATCTTGGAGCCCAAGAAGAGAAAATCTGTCACAGCTTCCACTTCTTGTCCCTTGATGCTCCAGGACTTGATAGGGCAAGACGCCATGATCTTTGTCTTTTTAATGTTCAGTTTAAGCCCAAACTTCTCACTCTCTTCTTGTAGGCGCATCAGAAGTCTCTTGAGTTCCGCTTCACTTTCTGCCATTAAAGTGGTATCATCCGCATATCTAAGGTTGTTGATACGTTTTCCAGCAATCTTCACTCTAGCTGAAGACTCGTCCAGACCGGCCTTCCTCATGATGCACTCTGCATATAGGTTAAATAGGCAGGGTGACAGTATGCAGCCTTGCCTCACTCCTTTCTCAAGCGGAAACCAATCAGTAAGACCATGCCCAGTTCTGACTGTGGCCTCTTGCCCTTCATACAGGTTCCTGAGGAGACAGATAAGGTGAATTGGAACTCCCATCTCTTGGAGAGCTTGCCACAATCTGCTATGATCTACGCAGTCAAACGCTTTCGCATAATCAATAAAGCAGATGTAGATGGGTTTCTGGAACTATCTTGCTTTTTCCATGATCCAGCGAAGGTTGGCAACTTGGCCTCTAGTTCCTCTGCCCTTGCGAAACCCAGCTTGCATGTCCGGAAGCTCCCGATGCACATACTGCTGCAGCCTACCTTGCAGGATTTTTAACATCACCTTGCTAGCATGCGAAATAAGCGCGATCGTGCGGTAGTTGGAACAATCTTTGGCACTGTCTTTCTTTGGAATGGGGATGTAAACTGACCTCCTCCAATCCTGTGGCCACTGCAGGGTTGTCCAAATCTTCTGACATAATGTATGCAGAATGTTAACAGCGTCATGGTTGAGGTTTTGAAGCAACTCAGCTGGAATGCCATCAATTCCGCTAGCTTTGTCCTGAGCAAGGCTGGCTAAGGCCCATTCAACTTCACTCTTCTGGATGCCCGGCTCGAGATCAGTGATCACAACCGTCTTATGTTGGGTTTGCACATTCGGGTCCTTCTTGTACAGTTCTTCTGTGTATTCCTGCCACCTCTTCTTTATCTCTGAGGCTTCAGTGAGGTCCTTGCCTCGTCTGTCCTTTATCACGCCCAGCTTAGCACAGAAGCTTCCTTTGATATCTTTGATTGTCTTATACAGAGCTCATGTGTTCCTTTATTGGCTGTTGGCCTCAACTGCTTGGCACTGTATGTTCAGGAAGGCATTCTTATCTCTCCTTGCTATTTTCTGAAAATCCGCATTGAGAACCTTGTATCTTTCTCTTTTCCCCATAACTTTTGCCATCCTCCTTTCCTGAGCTATTTGCAAAGCCTCTTCAGATAACCAGCTTGCTTTCTTGCATTTCTTTTGCTTTGGAACTACCTTAGTAGCAACTTCTTGAATTATATCACGAACATTAGTCCACATCTCTTCGGGCTCTTTATCTTCTAGATCTAATTCTTGAAATCGATTCCTCACTTCCACAGCATATTCTAATGGAATTTGATCCAGATCATACCTGAAAGGCCTTCTAGTTTTCTGCGTTTTGCTCAATCGAAGCTTAATCTTGGCAACAAGAAGCTGATGATCGGTGCCACAATCGGCCCCTGGCCTTGTTTTTACTGCTTGTATAGTGCTTCTCTATCTCTGCCGGCAAATAATATAATCGATCTGATTCCTGTACAGACCGTCCGGTGAAGTCCATGTGTACAGTCGCCTCTTGTGCTGTTGAAAATGAGTATTCGCTATGGTCAGGTTGTTTTCTTGACAAAACTCTACTAGCCTCTGTCCAGCTTGTCGTGACGCTGGGGCTATGGCGACCCGGCCTTCACTTGGTAGCGTGCAGAGACTCGGGGTTGAAGAAGGACAGAATCTTCGAAGTTGGCGAAATATGTACAAGCAGGTTTACTGGCACTTTGAGAAAACGTATTTACAAGAATATTTACATGAAAAAGAAGGGTACATCAGCAAAATGACAAGCGTTAAGAGTTCATAGCGAGAAGCGACTGGATGAGCCGTTTACCCAGGGCCCAGAGCGACATTTCGTGCTCTGCAGCGTCCTTAAAAACCCCCTATGTCCAGCCCCTCTCTGAAGATGCTGACCAACCAAATCCAGGGCACGCCCCTCAGGTATCGGCATCCAATCGAACACATCACTGCACTGATGGTCTGAAGCACTGACTGGTCCGGCATTCATTCGTTGGGCGTGATCACTTGTTGGCGGGAAAAGCTTGGGAACGGCGAGGAGAGGAGGTACATTTCTATTCTTCAGCAAAGAAACCACAGGCTGGTTCTGACAAGGGGTTTTACTTCTCGGAAACCCGAGTGCACGTGGCGCCGCATAGGGCTCCCAACATGGTCCCTTTTCGACAATTGCAAATCTTTCCTGCATTCCCGGGAAATCACTTAATGGCCGTATGAGTCATGCTCCTTTCTTGTCCTGCACGTCAGCGGACATGTCACTCTGTTGTCTCCTTTGGATAGGAGGCATTCATCACTGGAGGATAGCACTTCTCGACTGGAAGGGTGAACAAAAGAAAGCACTTCCTGCTATTTCCCGCAGGGGGACGTTTCTTTGTGTTTTTCCAGACGTTCTCTTGACAGGGCCAATTTGGCATTTGCAGGTTGTCCACAAAGCAAAACATGCTTACAAAACAGGATTCCTGGAAACAGGCTCACTTAGAGCCATTGGACCATCACCACATTTCCAAAGCACTTATTCATGCCCACAGGCGAACAATAGAGCGCGCAAATGCGGATGCTTGGTCGTAACAGCCTCCTCCCCCGCCAGAAGAGACTCGGAGGGCAGCAGTCCCAGCTGCTGCATGAAGAGATGACTTAATGGCCTGCACGTGAACGCTTGAAGCTCGCTGTTGCTTGTCGCGTTGTCTTGATTGTTGTAGGCCAAATTGCTCGAGCTGTCTGAAACTCAACCACATGTCGAAGCAAGCACTCGGCTCCCGTCTGAAGAGACCAGGTCAAAAGAAAACTGCCATTGTTGTTCGAGAAAAGCCCACTCTCAAGACGTTCAGGACCCACGTATTCCTAGAAAACCAAACGTGCTGCTTTACATAGTCACACATATACAAGCGCACGAAGAAAGAAAAAAAAAACCTGATTATCAATTTGGATACATGGTGAGGAACATCTCGGACCGCTTAGAAAGAGCGGCTAAGCGCGTCCGCATTCCCATTTAGCTTCCCTTTTTTGTATCTTATTTCAAAATTGTACTGCTGTAAAATCAAGCTCCACCTAAGAAGGCGACTGTTCTTCGATGTCGCAGTTTGCAGCCAAGCCAGGGGACAATGGTCCGTCTCTACGGTGAATTTGGCCCCTCCAAGATAGCACTGCAATTTTTGAATGGCCCATACAATGCAAGCGCACTCTTTCTCTGACGCGCAATAAGCCCTCTCTCTAGAACTCAGTTTTCTGCTCAAGTAGAGCACGGGGTGCTCATTACCGTCGTCATCTCTCTGGCAGAGAACAGCACCTAACCCTCGATCACTGGCATCACACTGGACCGTGAATTCTCGGCCATAGTCTGGAGCTCGCAATACCGGACGGCTAATCAGCACAGCCTTCAGGTTTACGAAGGAGGCTTCCTTTTGTTCGTCCCAGACTACATTTGTCGGTTCTGTCTTGCGGAGAGCGTCGGTCAGAGGGCTAGCCAAAGCTGAATAGTTAGGGATGTAGTGATTGTAGTACCCAGTCAGACCCAGGAATGCTCGAATTTCCGTCTTCGTGCTCGGCCGCGGGTAGTCTGCTACCGCGGAAATCTTAATCTCGCTGGGTTTCCTGAAACCTTGACCTACATTGTGACCCAAGTAGTCCACGGTCGCCCTTGCCAGGCAACATTTCTCGGCCTTTACGGTTAGTCCAGCTTGACGCAAAAGGCTCAGTACAGCTCTTAGATGTACCATATGGTCCGCCCATGAGTCGGAAAAAACCGCAATGTCGTCTAAATAAGGCACCGCGAATGTTTCACACCCCTTTAAAACCCTATCCATGAGTCGGGAAAAACAAAATGGAGCATTTTTGAGCCCGAAACTCATCATTGTTGGCTGGTAGCTGCCCGTCGGAGTGACGAAAGCCGCGTATCTGCTGGCGCGTTCAGTGAGCGGTACTTGCCAGTATCCTCGAGTAAGGTCCAGCGTAGTCACATATGCCGCTCTACTGACCTGTTCTACTCTCTCCTCAATATTCGGAATAGGATACACTTGATCCCTGGTGAGAGAATTTAGCTTTCGGTAGTCTACCACAGGCCTAGGGTCTTTACCTGGAGCTTCTACTAAGATCATAGGCGAAGCATAATCGCTTTCCGAGGGTTTTATTACTCCCAATTCCAGCATGCGAGTTACTTCCCTATCCAGAATTTCTCTTTGCCTTGGAGAGAATCGGTAGCACCTTGATCGCACTGGCACGTCTGAAGTCAGCTCAATATCGTGCTCAGTCAAATCAGTTCTGCCTGGCCTGTCCACGAAGCAGGCCTCAAACTCTGTTATTATCTCGCCCAGATCGGACAGCTGGGATTTCTTTAGTTCTCCTCTCTGCTCCGTCTTTTTGAGAAGCTCCTGAGCGTTGCTTCCTTTTCCGCTGAGGCAAATCAAGTTGTCCCCCATCTCCTCGGGAAGGTTTAACGTTAGATTTACCACGGCTTCCCTCTGCACATAAGGCTTCATAAGATTGCAATGATAAATGCGCACTTCTTTACGCCTACCGGGAATTTTCACTGCGTAGTTAGTGTTAGAAAGCTTTGCAACGACTTCAGCCGGTCCTTCCCACTGTACTTCGAGCTTATTCTGCCTTGAACTTCTCAGCAACATCACCTGGTCCCCGATACAAAACGTCCTTTGACGGGCTGTCTTATCATAGTACACCTTGGAACGAGCCTGGGCTGACTTCATGCTGGCCTCAACGAGTTCCTTAGTGTTATGTAAGCGATTCAAGAGGTTCAGAATGAATTCTACTACTGTTGGGTCTTCTCCGCGCCCCTCCCAGGCTTCGCGCACCATTCGCAAAGGTGAGCGCAGTGACCTTCCGTACACCAACTCGGCTGGGCTAAATCCAGTGGATTCGTGCGGCACTGACCGCAAAGCGAAAAGCGCTGCAGGCAGGCAGGTATCCCATTCGCGCTTGTTTTCATAGCACAGTCCCCTCAGGACTCGTTTGAGAACAGAGTGCCATCTTTCTACGCTGTTGCTCTGCGGATGATGGATCGAGCTATGCACTACCTTAATGCCGCATCGCTCGAGAAATGAGGTGGTGAGGACACTCGTGAAAACGCTACCCTGATCACTTTGGACCTCGGAAGGGAATCCAACTCGTGCAAACACTGACAGCAGCGAATCCACTACACTCTCGGACGTCACCTCGCGCAGCGGAACAGCCTCTGGAAACTTTGTGGCTGGGCATATCATAGTGAGGATATAACGGTACCCTGACTCTGTCACAGGAAGTGGCCCAACTACATCTATTACTAACCGGTGAAACGGCTCGGTAATGATTGGTACTAACACCATCGGAGCTTTCCACTTATCTTGCGCCTTTCCAACCCGCTGGCACGTGTCGCATGACCGTACAAAATTTTCCGTGTCCTTAAAACATCCAGGCCAATAGTATTCTTGCAACAGCCTCTGCTTTGTTTTCTTTATTCCAAGGTGACATGACCACGAGCTGCCATGGGAAAGTCGCAGTAAGTCTCCGCGGTACTTTTGGGGAACGACTAATTGGTCCCGCTCTACTCCGCGCTTATCCTTGAATAAGCGATACAGCACTCCCTTTCTCATCTCGAAAGAAATATTGTTTGCTGTCTTAGTGGCGCGGTGGCGCTCCCTTATCTCCTGTATCTTGGGATCATTGGCTTGCTCTATAGCTAAGTCCTCTCGGGTTCTACTTAAAAGTCTCGTGAGATTACTAGACACTGGCGGCAAGAGATTACTCTCAAGAACGTCCTCATTCCGCGTCTCATCAAGCTCACTTTCAAGTTGACATATCTGAGATGCCTCGCTCTCAAAGTTTTCTGACCTGCTATCTTCCGCATTTACCACTGTTTTAACTGCCGTTTCCTCCGCTGTGGATTTTTCTGGAATGAGCAGTGTAGCTAGTTCTCGCGCCTTTGAACGTGTTAAGGCTTGCACAACTCTGTCTCCGAAAAGGATGCCCCTCTTTCGCAGCAGCATGTCCGATTTGTTGGAGAACAAATACGGATAGCACTTAGGAAGCTTTCCTGAAACGGCAGCCTCGGTTGTTAATTCGCCGAAAGGGCCCTCGATGACCACGTTCGCGATCGGCAAGCACACACTCTGTTCCTCAACTACCTGTCGGATCCATGCACACTGTCCTGTATAGTCGGAAGGCGATACATACGCCGGATGGACAACATCCATCGTTGCGGCCGAATCGCGCAGTACCTTGCAAGGCTTCCCGTTGACTACTAGGTCATGCAGGTAGGGTTCTAAAAGCTGCATATTTTCATCGCAGTCCCTGACATACGAGAAAGCAATCTTTTCTTTCCGGCAGTTGACGGCAATGTGACCCTGCTCATTACACCTAAAGCATGTGAGCGGCTTCCTAGCCTCAAGCTTATTCTTTGTGTTCTGCACGTTGGTCACTTCCCCACTTTTCTCACTGCCGTCCTTTCTAGGGAATTTGCCTGAAGAAACCTTCATTTCTTCGTTTCCAACTCTAGCAAAGTGCCTTTCCTGACGGTTTTTCACACTGAACTTGGGATTGCGGGGCCTATCCACTGCTGGGTTGCTGAATTGTCGGCGCGAAGCATACTCCTCAATAAGTTCGGCAGCTTCAGTTGCCGACTTAATTTCGCCTCGGTCCTGTAACCAATTTTTTTCTTTTTCTGGGAGGCAGTTATAAAACTGCTCCAAAAGAATTCGCTCGACTACAGCGTCCCTATCACTGTAGGAATCTGTGCTCTTTAGCCACTCGCCCAAATTTACTCTTAAATTGTACAGGAATTCAGGGTAACTCTCGTCCCTGGACTTAGTAGCGTTCCGAAAACGTTGTCTGAACGCCTCGGCGCTAAGCCTATACTTTCTCAGAAGGCAAGCTTTGACCTTCTCGTAGTTGTCCGCGTCCTCCTTGCTTAGCCGCGCGACAACCTCCGCTGCCTCGCAGGGCAGAACCGTCAATAATCTCTGAGACCACGTGTCTCGCTGGAAGGACAGTTTTTCGCAAGTTCGTTCAAAGTTAGCCAGATACAGACCGATATCCCCTGATATCACATATGGCTGCATGTACTTTGACATCTTGAAATCTGCCTCCTTGTTGAGACGAGGTACCGCTAGCTGGGGACAATCGCCCGACCTCTTGCTCAACTCTAGTTCTAATTTCCGGAGCTCAATTTCTTGGTCCAGCTTTTTTGCTTCTCTTTCACGCTTCTTTTCCTCTTTTTCCCACTCTTTCTGCTGTCTGAGCTGTTCCTTTTTTTGACCGATGAGGTTCCATGCTTCACTGAGCTCCTCATCATCGGTTCCCAGATCAGTGATTGCCTTTATAATCAAGGGTTTTCGTGCCAAACCACTTGTATCAATTCCCAATTCCTCACACAATAGCAACAGGTCCGGTTTCTGCAGCTTTTGTAGGTCCATGATCGCTCCGAGTGTTGGCTACTTCCAAAACAACTGTGCAAACTACCAAACCTAAAGGCGTTTCAACACTTTTTACCAGTTCTAAAATCTAACCCTGTTCTAGAACCTGGTCCACATCAGAAGAAAAGCCAAGCACTCACCCACACATGCGATCGATGTTCCGAGCTGCTTTCTTGTTGGCCGATTGTTGCGCCTGCTTGTTGCTTGAGATGCCACCTCCGATCACCAGATGTTGTGGCTTGTAGCTTCAGATCCACCTCCAATCACCAGATGTTGTGGCTTGTAGATTCAGATCCCAACGCTGGTCACCAGTGTTGGGGCTTGTAGATTCAGATCCCACCGCTGCCACCAGTTGTCGTGACGCTGGGGCTATGGCGACCCGGCCTTCACTTGGTAGCGTGCAGAGACTCGGGGTTGAAGAAGGACAGAATCTTCGAAGTTGGCGAAATATGTACAAGCAGGTTTACTGGCACTTTGAGAAAACGTATTTACAAGAATATTTACATGAAAAAGAAGGGTACATCAGCAAAATGACAAGCGTTAAGAGTTCATA
>JAJIZL010029328.1:12922-25555 GCA_023969395.1 Amblyomma maculatum
TGTGTGTGTGTGTGTGCGTGCGTGCGTGCGTGCGTGCGTGCGTGCGTGCGCGTGTGCGTATGTCGCAGACCCCTTTTTGAGAAACACGGCTAACACAACGAAATTTCTGCGCCCTACACGAGGCGAGGTTGGAGAAAGACAACGAGCGCTCAATGTATCTTGAAATAATTTTCGTACTCAGGACTCATCGTAGATTTTTCCCTCTTGTCTCGACTGTCGCAAGAAACCTTGAGGTGTTCGAAGATCCTTATACCATCAAAAAAACAAGTGATTATGGCCTTACAATGTCATTTTCTTTTATTTGTGGTGTCATCGTTTAGCCCGCTTCACCCTTCGAAAGCTGCACTGACTCCGCACCACAAGCCGCCATGTTCTAAACGCGCAGGATTGTAAGGAAACGGCGCTCGACATCTACCTTCGATGCGAAGCAGGTTAGGCCTAGCGAGGAAAGCGAGAACAGGGCGTCGCAAATCGTGTCAGTGAGCGGTGCCATAGCGGAGAGCTCGGCACTGCGTTGTGGCTATATCAAATAGTCCCCATTGTTTCTGATCAATTGTTTTTTATTTTGTTTGTTTTCACTCATCTAGAGCGAACTTGAAGTTCCGAAGCGCCGTTCGCTGGGGCTGCAATCGAAACGTTGGCTGCAATACGAAAGAGGCTAGAAGTTCAGACCACTATAATAGGGTGTCTGGCGAAAAGTGCAGTTCGTCTGCCGGCATGCGTTGCCATGGCTCGACCAGAGAAGGTACCCTTCCTGACCCCCCCAACGTAGTTTTCTCTCTTTTCTGCTGCGAATGAGATCTATACTACACACCGAGCCCAGAAGTACATTGACACTGCTACGCGATGGAACAAGTGTCATGCCAGCTATGGTAAAGACTTGAAGTGTTAAAATTGCATAGTGCACAACAGAAGTACGCGATAGGATAGCTGGACAAGAAAGCTCTCATTACGAAATGCCAAAGCATAAAAGTCTCCTACCCACTGAAACCGATAAAACTACCGAATTTATCGAACTAATCAGCATATGTAAAGGGGGTGACATAAGGAAGTATAATATTGAGAAACGCGCATGATGTAAAGAAAGGCAGTATATAAAAAGCAGTCAAGAGAAATCAAGGCGGCGAAAAAGAACATCATATGAGAGACGAGGCGCTCAATTTCGATACCAATGTGAAGAAGATAAAAGTGGCCTATGTCACTTATCTATATCGGAGCCGAAGCAATCGTAACGATAATGACAGTGGCAGTAGCCCATTACAATCACACGTTCCGCCGATAACGAAGAACGAAGCAAAGGAAGCATTAAAATCAAATTGGTGAACGCCGGTCAGGAATGAGCTAACTGCATATTTGTTGAAGGACGGTGGAGAGATAGAATAAATGGCCACACGGTAAATGTCTCTAAAACACGCCACCACCAGAATCTCGGAAGAACGCCAACATCATTTAAAAAAGGGGACGTCAAGGACATGAAAGATTACAGATGAATCAGGCTGCTATCCGTTACGTATAAGGTGTTAATTTGGCAGGGTAATTACAACCTTAGAGGTCCTTACTTCCTTCTTCAAACTGCTATTGCTGGTAATAGTTTTCTGCACGTTTCTTGTTGTGTAACGCGACCACGCTACATTGGACTCGGCATCAGCTCAACTGAAACGACACCGCCCGTCATGCTAACAGGGCATCTTCCACAGAAACTTGAGACACGGCAAGGAGAAGAAAAAAAAAAAAAAAAAGAAACGAGCTATCTGCTATCGTCGGCCCCCGCAAACAACTGTGACGCTCCCGGTGCAGGCGCGAGTCAAATCCCATAACTCTATACATAAGCAACGCGCCCGAGTATTTAAATTACGTTTGCATAGGCTAGTGGTTCTCAGCAACAGCCTACAGATGTGTCGGGACGGACCTCTTGTGGACCAGAAGGTGGACCAGTGGGAGTGGTCGGGGGCACCTTGAGATGCGAGGGGGAAGGCGATCTTGTGCAGACTGCTGCCGCGCAGTTCCGGTAGCAGGTAGCGAAACTGGGATTGAGGCAAGGCTAAACTGGCCTCTAAAAAAATTGGCGGTATAATCCGTGCTAGGCCTATATATTCCAGTGCAAGAATGGACCCATGCTGAACCATCTTCTATTGCCATGAACAACGGCGATCGTGTTTTCGCCAATAGCTTTCGCGGTGATCGGCAGCCTTCGTGTGAGATCGTAGCAACTTAGCAACACATCTGGATGTCTTAAACGAAAATGTCATTCAAGCATTAGCGCCGCATTAGCTGAGTACTGAACTTTTACCAGCCTGTGCACAAGCGCTCTTTGGCCCCGAGATACCGGATTTTCGGTCACAATGACGATAGTGTTGGTTAGTCCCTTTGTAGCGAGCAGACACCAGATTGGTATCCCAGCCGGAAAAGAACGATAGAGAGACAGACTGAACATAGCAAGCACACGAAGCAAGCGATCCACCGGTGCACGTCCGCACACACGGCCGACTCAGTCACAACTGGGCTTCACCACCTCGGTGAGCCTTCTTTCGCCGAAGCAGCTCTCCTCACTACTATAGTGTTTAAGCACTAAACCAATACTTTGCCGTCGAGCGAGCGTTCCCTGCAGCGCCGGCGTGTGTTGTGGACATGGCTGAGAGAAAGCAAGTGCCTGTGGGAGAAACTGCGCCCTGTATGGACGGCGTGGAGTGGAGGTCAGCGCAAGGCGATGTGCGCGGCAATCATTGCCGCAGTCGCTATTAACTCTCCCAGACCTACAATCGTCTGCCATCGCAATTTCATTATTGAAGGTAGTTGGTAAAAAACTCTGGGCTTTGTAGTGCTTCACTTGGCGATATTTTCAAGCAATACAACGACAACACACGAAAATTTGTAAAACCCATGTGCCTTAGGGCACCTGTGGAGGTCCTGTAACCGTGGTGGATGGAACCGTGACGAACAATGGGAGTTGAATATGGCCCCGTTAGATGCATTGCTGCATTAAAAACGCGCGCTTGATAAGCCAGCGCTCCGTGCTCTACAGAGGCCGTGGGCAAAAGGCGATTCGTCGGCGTCTATAAGCATGCCGCATCAAGGGATTAGATTCTGCCCAACACCACGCCGCTTGCTCGTCAGATACCCGAGACACTTCGCTTTGCAGCTCCGTGCAGCTGTGCAGCAGAGTTCGAGTTTGTTTGAAGCCGGCATCACCATTCGCCGAAAACGCTCTCTCTCTCTCTACCTCGCACACTCTCACCGTTTCCGTCATGGAGGGAGCCCCGCCGGGGTGGTGCAGTGGTAAGACGCCCGACTACTGTGCCGGAGTACCCGGGTTCGAACCCGACCTCGGCGGCTGCGTTTCGATGGAGGTGAAACGAAGAGGCGTCCGTGTGCTGTGCGATGTCAGCGCACGTTAAAGATCCCCAGGTGGTCGAAATTACTCCGTAGCCCTCCACTATGGCTCCTCTTTCTCTCTTTCCACTTTCACCCCCAGCTTCCTCCTTCCCTTATGGCGCGGTTGCGGTGTCCACAGAAAACAAGTGAGACAGTTACCGCGCCTTTCCCTTCCTATAAATCAATCAATCATGGAGGGAGAAACTACTGTAGCGTTTCTTTCGCTTTGAAAAGGTAAAGTCGGCTTTGAACCTTCATGGTTTTAAACCTGCAGAACTGTGTCTAGCCAGCCCGGAGGTATCGCCCGCGGCGCCCGCATGACCCAGTACTTGAGATAACTGCTGCGGGGTCAGTTTATTTGCGCGTGAATGCTACGTGTATTTATTTGCTTCATATGGGCCGGGTGCGCAGCACCTTCGGCCGCACATGTGACACCCTCTGGGAGACGCCACCGAAAAAAGCTGCTGTGTGGATCCGCCGCCGTGGGTAGCGCCGACGCTGTGCTCCGATTACTTTCTGGTTTTCCGTAACGATAAAATATAATAAACGCCGAGTGAAAAGCCTCTGTTTACTGTTGTTTTTATGGTAACTTCCAACCTTATTTATTGCACTCAGTGCTTTTCGTTGCGATTGCGCATTTACCATGTTTATTTATTTATTTATTCAGTACTGCACGCTAGGTCTCGTCAAGCACGACCGATCGCTTCTTTCTATGGAGTGCGCGGCATGCGAATAAAAAGAAGAAAAAAAAAAAAGATGGGTTAGGGTTTTTTTTTTTTTTTCACTTCTGAATGCAGCTGGAGATATAAGAAAGCGCCCAGAAGGTCTTCGCAAGCGGCCCGTGTTGTGAAGAGCGCGGGAGCCTTCCTGCCATACGGGAGTTTATTTTTTTTTTTTTTCTATAACGAATTCCTAGTGATAGTTTCCAGCTGTTCTCGGTGCTCACTTTTGAGAAGCCTAGACTTCCCAAAAGCTTCTTGATTACTGATCGGCGCCCACGAATCGACCGCAAGCCGCACAGTACGTCGAGTTGCTCTCGCCCTCGTCCACCGCGGCAAAGACTGGATCCGGTAATCTGCTTCCCTCTCTTGTGTCATTGCCGCTTGCTTATCTTGACTCGGCGCGTTAGCTTACGCGGCCAGCCGCGCGGTCGGAACAGCTGAGCGTGCGTGCTGTACGTAGGATCTCTGAAGAGTGTATACTCTGCTGTGTAGGGCCACCCAAGATAGACCGGTCACGGCAGAGAGTTCTGACAAAATGTGATTCACTGGAGACGGTAATGGCAACCCACTCCAGTATTTCCTGCCAAGAAAACCCTATGGCCAGTCACAATACCATTAATGATATGGCGCCGGAAGATGAGCCCCCCAGGTTGGAAGGCGTCCCACATGTTACTGGGGATAAACAAAGGGCGATTCCTAGTAGCTCCAGGACGAATGAAACGGCTGGGCTAAAGCCAAAAGGACGCTCAGTTGTGGATGTGTCGGGAAGAGACCGGAAAGTACGATGTCGCAAGGAGATATATCACATAGCAACATGGAATGTAAGATCTCAAGTGGACCAGAATGGGAGAATTTAATTCCGGTGACCATTATGTCTTTTATTGTGGGCACGAATCCAGGAAAAGAAATGGGGTCGCTCTCATAGTAAACAGAAGAATGGGTAAAGCAGTGCTAGGGTACAACCCTAAAAACGACCGAATGATTTCACTTCGGATCCAAGGTCACCCTTTCAACATAACAGTTATCCAAGTATATGCACCAACCACTACTGCTGAAGAAACTGACGTTGAGAGATCTTATGCTGACCTGCAATGCCTTTTAACCGCACTCCATCATCAGACGTCCTTTTTCTAATAGGAGACTGGAATGCTAAGGTGGGGAGTGAAGAAATATCCGGAATTGCAGGCAAGTTCGCTCTTGGTGAGCCAAATGAAGCTGGGCAGAGGCTAGTAGAGTTTTGTCAAGAAAACAACCTGACCATAGCGAATACTCATTTTCAACAGCACAAGAGGCGCCTGTACACATGGACTTCACCGGACGGTCTGTACAGGAATCAGATCGATTATATTCTTTGCCGGCAGAGATGGAGAAGCGCTATACAAGCAGTAAAAACAAGGCCTTGGGCCGATTGTGGCCCCGATCATCAGCTTCTTGTTGCCAAATTTAAGCTTCGATTGAGGAAAACGCAGAAAACTAGAAGGTCTTTCAGGTATGATCTGGATCAAATTCCATAGAATATACTGTGGAAGTGAGGAATCGATTTCAAGAATTAGTTCTAGAAGACAGAGAGCCTGAAGAGATGTGGACTGATGTTCGTGATATAATACAAGAAGTTGCTACTAAGGTAGTTCCAAAGCAAAAGAAATGCAAGAAAGCAAACTGGTTATCTGAAGAGGCTTTGCAAATAGCTGAGGAAAGGAGGATGGCAAAAGTTATAGGGGAAAGAGAAAGATACAAGGTTCTCAATGCGGATTTTCAGAAAACAGCAAGAAGAGATAAGAATGCCTTCCTGAACATAGAGTGCCAAGCAGTTGAGGACAACAGTCAATCAAAGAGCACAAGAGCTCTGTATAAGACAATCAAAGATATCAAAGGAAGCTTTTGTGCTACGCTGGGCGTGATAAAGGACAAACGAGGCAGGGACCTCACTGAAGCCTCAGAGATAAAGAATAGGTGGCAGGAATACACAGAAGAACTGTACAAGAAGGACCCGGATGTGCAAACCCAACATAAGACGGTTGTGATTACTGATCTCGAGCTGGGCATCCTGAAGAGTGAAGTTGAATGCTAAGCCTTGCTAAGAACAAAGCTAGCGGAATTGATGGCTTTCCAGCTGAGTTGCTTCAAACCCTCAACCATGACGCTGTTAAAGTTCTGTATACATTATGTCAGCAAATTTGGACAACCCTGCAGCGGCCACAGGATTGGAGGAGGTCAGTTTACATCCCCATTCCAAAGAAAGGCAGTGCCAAATATTGTTCCAACTACCGCACGATCGCGCTTATTTCGCATGCTAGCAAGGTGATGTTGAAAATCCTCCTAAGTAGGCTGCAGCAGTATGTGGATCGGGAGCTTCCGGACGTGCAAGCTGGGTTTCGCAAGGGAAGAGGAACTAGAGACCAGATTGCCAACTTTCGCTGGATTATGGAAAAGGCAAGAGAGTTCCAGAAACCAATCTACTTCTGCTTTATTGATTATGCGAAAGCGTTTGACTGCGTAGATCACAGGATGTTGTGGCAAGCTCTCCAAAAGATGGTAGTTCCAATTCACCTCATCTGTCTCCTCAGGAACCTGTATGAAGGGCAAGAGGCCACAGTCAGAACGGGGCATGGTCTTACTGATTGGTTTCCGATTGAGAAAGAAGTGAGACAAGGCTGCATACTGTCGCCCTGCCTATTTAACCTATATGCTGAGTGCATCATGAGGAAGGCCGGTCTGGACGAGTTTTCAGCTGGAGTGAAGATTGCTGGAAAACGTATCAACAACCTTAGATATGCGGATGATACCACTTTAATGACAGAAAGTGAAGTGGAACTCAAGAGACTTCTGATGCGCGTACAAGAAGAGAGTGCGAAGTTTGGGCTTAAACTGAACGTTAAAGAGACAAAGATCATGGCGTCTTGCCCTATCAAGTCATGGAGCATCAATGGACAAGAAGTGGAAGCTGTGACAGATTTTCTCCAAGATTACCCCGGAAGAAGACTGCAGCCATGAAATTAGGAGACGCCTTCTTCTGGGAAAGAGAGCCATGGCTAGCCTTGACCGCCTAGTAAAGAGCAGAGACATTAGTCTGCCAACCAAGATCCGTATAACTCGTGCTATGGTCTTTCCAGTTGTGATGTATGGATGCGAGAGTTGGACTGTGAAGAAGGCTGACCGCCGAAGAATTGACGCGTTTGAATTGTGGTGCTGGCGGAGTCTCTTGAGAGTTCCTTGGACTGCCAGAAAATCAAATCTGTCGATATTTTCGACCATTAAACCCTGACTATTCATTGGAGGGTCAAATTCTAAAGTTAAAGCTCAGCTACTTTGGTCATCTGATGAGAAGAGAGGAGTCGCTGGAGAAAGATTTGATGTTGGGAAAGGTTGAGGGTCGCCGGAGAAGGGGTAGGCAGCGAACGCGATGGTTAGATGGCATCCTCGAGGCGCTGCAGATGAAGTTATGTGATGTTAGGAAGATAGTGAGAGACCGGAAAGCGTGGCGTGATATGGTCCATAGGGTCACGAAGAGTCGAACACGACTGAACGACTGAACTGAACTGAACTGGACGCGCAGAGTAACTCGAAGGTATCACTCACCGTGCTCATTTCGCGACTTAGTTCGGCCGACGTGTTTTTCATCATATGGACGCGCGCGAGGGTGTGTGTGCAAGCCTGCGCATGACATCGCCGGGGAACTAAATATCACTACGCCTTTTTTTTTTTTTTTTTTTCCAGCTGGCTGTCGCAGAACGAGCTGCGAGATGTATAAGGAGGTGTCTACGCGGTCGCCAAGTTCTCCGCGCGTCGTGGGTGCAATCGACGGCACTCTGTGCGGATTTTAACGTTGGACCTGGCCTGTGTACGTGCGTACCCTGGAAACACCTAGAGGCGAGTCTATGCGAGCGCGATTCGTTTGTCGTTCAGCCAGCATGGATGGGTTCAGCCAACGTTAGTAGATTACTTTTCAGTTTTCAAACTCCGGCGCCGCGGGTGTCACCTTTCCTTGTCCCGTCGAGCGGGGGCGCGCTTGTCTTTAACTTGTTTGACCGGACTGACAGCCTCCGGCCTCCGTACCAACGCTGCCCGCGCCAGCAGTCAACGTACTCCGCGCTCTTTTTCACATTTTTTTTTTGTTTCCTTCAGATCTGTTGCATGTTTATCGCTAATCTTGTGAGTCCTCGCAAGATTTATCTACGCATGTAGAGCGACGCAGCTCGTGCCGATTGTGTGGCGTGTAATTCCGCCGCAAGTCAACGCAGCGTCGTCTGCGCGCCCAAACTGCGCATCTTCGTGAGCCGTAACTCACGCGAGGCTTTGTCCAGCTTGAGTTGTTCACCACGAAATCAAGGCACAGCGTTTACGCTGTGTTATCACAAGTTCAGAGCCCGTTGTTGGCTCCGATGTATATCTGACTACTTATCGGAGCTTAAAGAGAGTTTGCATGAAGCACCCAATATATATTGGTTCAGTGTAATCAGGTTTGTTAACGATGTAATGTCTGCTACATTACCTAAAGCTGGTAGTAACATTTTCCGGGACTAAGACATTGGGCTAGTGGGTTTATAGTTTTAGAAAATTCGAAACTGAGCAAGTGTGCGGGGCGCTGAAACGGGAAGGTACCGCGTCTTTGCCAAAAGTAACCAGGCTGCATGTTTTGCTTCTCGCTTGCATTCTAAAGCCAGCACGGATTACCAGAAGGTCACAACTTGTTAAGAAACGAGGACAGGAGATCGGCTTTGCTTTGCTCAGATTTACAGCTTCCTAACTGGAGCGAATTCCCGACTGAGAAGCGGAAGACTCAGCCTGGTTACTTTCGGCAAAGACGGTACATACGTGTGTCTTTTTCTGGCTAATACAAAAAGAGATTTCAGTTCATGCAGGAAGAACGTCCCATCAGAACAAGCTAGGTCCCCAAATAAACCTCGGATGTTGTTTATGAGACTCCCCGGTCGTGCAGTCGTTCCTACAAAGGAGAAAATCGATGGTGGGCGCTATTTTAATAAGTGAGGTCTGAACACGGCGCGATTCACGCATGCGCACAGGTAGCGATCTCCATTTGTACTGCAAGAGCTGCAACAGCAAAGGCTGCTTACTTTATCCTGAAAATAAACATTCTACACCTACATCGCCATATAGGAGAGAGAGAGGGGGGGGGGGGGGGTCTTCGTTATAAAGGAAAGATATTGAATTCCTAGATGGACACATCCGAACTGTTAGGAAGTCTTATATACACGCGTTCTACTGTTACCCTTAAGCCTCGTGCACATTCCTAAATTTCCTGCCTGTGCTTTCTTTATAGTCCCCTGCTTTAACGATATGTATTCAGTTGGAAGCCTACGCTCTCTGTGCGCCTGTTCTTCTTTCGTTTCGTCCCATCCACTTTCTTCGCCTTTGAATTTAAAAAAATAATAATAAAGGGGTTGGGGGTGTGCTTAAAGAGCTAGAAAAGTACAGCATTCTCGCTTTTATTTATTTTTTTTTTGTGCTCAACACTTCTGTTATTCATCTGCAAGATACTGAACTGTGTTACTCTAGCACGAATGCACATTTTCCCCATGTGAACCACCAACTATCGAGCGAAGGAAAGGTGGCTGTGGCGAATAAAAAATGCGCGCCTGTTGTAAAATCAGCAAGCTAATAAAAAGTCCACAGACTTAGTCACACGATCAAATAAACAAAAGAAACAAAGACCTGCTTGAAAACTGCAAATACGCTCGGATACGGGCCGTGGTCATTGTTCAGCCGAAGGACGGCCCTCGACCTGCCATCGGGTAATTTGAAAAATAAAGTAGTCGTAAAACAACTGCGGTTAGTGTGCGTTCGACAAGTTCTGCAAGACGACGGCTGATTTTGGACAAGTGGCGCGACCATGGTGGCGAAGCGTCGTTCCGTTCAGTTCAGTTCAATCGTTCAGTCGTGTCCGACTCTTCGTGACCCTATGGACCATGTCACGCCACGCTTTCCGGTCACTATATTCCTAACATCACATAACTTCATCTGCAGTGCCTCTAGGATGCCATCTAACCATCGCGTTCGCTGCCTACCCCTTCTCCGGCGAGCGTCAACCTTTCCCAACATCAAATCTTTCTCCAGCGACTCCTCTCTTCTCATCAGATGACCAAAGTAGCTGAGCTTTAACTTTAGAACTTGACCCTCCAATGAACAGTCAGGGTTTAATGGTCGACAATATCGACTGATTTGATCTTCTGGCAGTCCAAGGAACTCTCAAGAGTCTCCGCCAGCAAGGCAATTCGAACGCGTACCGGCCTCCAAAACAGCTATCACGCGGAGGCTTTCGCGCCATGCAGCGGCACCTCGGTGCTTCTCGACTCGCCTCTTCCGGTGGGTACTCGTACCAGCGGCGATAATAGGCGATCACGTGATGACAGGCTGAAACCAAATATATATTGCATCCAAACTAGCGGCACGCTTTGCTGCGGCCACATCCCGTTCGCAATCCCACCCTGCATTGCATGGAAGCCGCCGCGGTAGGTGCTTTTAGAACTACCCATCGATTCATCATAATAGCCCTTACAAGATAGTTTACCAACAGAACAATGGCCTGGCATTGATATGAATCACAATTTGTATGCTCAACGCCTTCAGTAGCGAAGCATGCGCGTGCGCTAAAGCAGGCCAAGCAAAAGTGGTCTTGCACCAACGGTCATGAGCACACCCACCAGCACCACCGTTTAAGCCAACCAAACCACCGCAACTGTTCAGTGCATACTCTTAACTGTAATTCGCAGCAACCTGGCCTGACATAAGGTCTGCCTTTTTTTTTTTTTTTTTCCTGCGGGCGGTTTCTGCCAGTCGTTGTACTTTCCTTCCTGAAGTACTGACAGCAGCACATACAAGGCATAAAAGCGCAACGAAAACAGGCATGTGAAGAAAGAAAAAGTATGCGCGGGACCTAAAAGCCCCTCACAAGTAAACAATGATTATAGGAACTCTGATAAAGAAAACAACGACACTGACAGCAGAAAATCATGCGCAGTGAGATCAGACATAACATACCAGCATCGGCGGAAGCCCCGAAACGCGTCCATGGGACGAATCGCAACTGCACCTCATGGTGCCGACTCCAGCACCGAACGTTCTTGCAACCTCTATCCCCTCCGGCGTCTCCGTTCAGATGAC
The DNA here is from genome assembly GCA_023969395.1 of Amblyomma maculatum. Classification (NCBI taxonomy): domain Eukaryota; kingdom Metazoa; phylum Arthropoda; class Arachnida; order Ixodida; family Ixodidae; genus Amblyomma; species Amblyomma maculatum. The sequence goes on from JAJIZL010029328.1 coordinate 24,139, forward strand.
AGAACAAGAGAAACCGTTACGCTCTTAACTATGCTCTGGCCTGTGCCACCAGTATAGCTCAGCGGATGGATTGATGGATAGAATATAGGAGCCTCCCCTTTGAAACGGGGTGGTAGCAGTTGCTATCATGCTCGTTTTTTCCCCCTATATCTTAATTATTGTTTTATATTGGTTAACTATACCATCATTCTATTTATTCAATTTTTGTTTCTACATTACTGACATTATACTCGTGACTCGTGACTGACATTATGTTGCTTTTCTGCTTTTAAGCCACCAATCTTCCAATCGTTTTTTGCTAGCTTCCACCGTAGGTGCATTCACCCGGCCACTGGTATTGCTAAACCCCAGAGCATCAGGAAGAGTGACTGTGCCTGCATCGACTTCCGAATGGATACCATTACATTCGAGTATAACATGGTTAATTGTTTCACTGGAGTTACCACATACAGCACATGCGTCATCTTGATTGTTAAATTTCTTTTTGTAGCTGCGTCTTCTAAGGCACCCTGATCTAGCTTCAAAAAGTAGGGCACTGCCTCTTGAGTTATCGAAGAAAGCTTCCTTCCTGATCTGCCTTTTCCACTTTCGGTATAGCTCTAATAACCATAAAAGCTCAGATTAGAATAGCTCACAAGCCAGTACAGCAAGCAATCGCAGTTCACATAAGTAAAATTATCTGGATATAACATTTATGTTGCAATACATTATCCCAGGATTTGTTTTTTTTTTTTTTTAATTTGCAGCCTTTTCTTCTTGTCCCATGAACACATACAAAATCTGACTTCACAGTGGTACATCATTAAACAACTCTAACTTTGGGCCCAATGCGCTGATTCTAATAAACTCGCTGCGAAGAATCAGATGAACGCCAAGAGTGCAAAGATATATATATTTGGACTGATGATACATAATTACCGAGATAATGTAATGCACACATAGGTAAGCTTGTCTACGCTCATGTTCAAAGACATGGATTAGATCATTTGTATAAGATTATGCGACAATTTGCACGTTATCTTTAACAAAGCCCCTTCAAAAAGAAACAACTTAAATTAGGACACTAATGCATAAAGCAAAATCAAACAATTTTGTACCACGCCTTTAGGAACAGGGCGTATAAAGCAGGCATGCTGCAAAGTCTAAAGTTTGGTATTTGTGGACAATATATGTACTTACATTTGAATGCTATATTACTAAGAAATTTTCCGCTTGTTCTGGCTACATGCCTGCAATCGTGTAAGTGAAAAAATTCAGATGCCCTGTTGCGACAGCCTCGCTTCGGAGATAAGCTAGTACACTTAGCAATGCCACTACTGCGTCTATAGTAAGCTCAATAATTATCACTGACAATGTCATGAATACTAGTACACTTAGCAAAGCTACTACTACGTCTATAGTTAGCTCCATAATTTTC